>ML093405.1:13789-122958 GCA_003697995.1 Taxidea taxus jeffersonii | reverse complement strand
AATTCCAGCCCCCATGTTTACCCTATTTCATGCAATTCTACACACAAACTATAGCATTGGGATCCTGCCTTGAACCTCCACAAATAACAAGGGGTCCCTAATCCTTTGCCTCAATTATGATAAGCCCTTTTCTTTACCTGATTAGTGTACTCTGAACTTGTATACCACTGGCAGGGGGGGAAGATGTGGAGACATGCACCCTGGTTTTCCTGACTTCCAAAATTGCTATTTAATATTCCTTATTGCTCTTCTCCAGCAGAAAGAATGATTCCTGTTACTATGGGCTTATGCCTTTCCATGGATCAGCCTATATACATGGGAGTCAGCTTGCCAAACCTGTTTCATCTACTGCATTTTCTCCCTTTCCTTTCTGATGGAACATCACTCTCATCCCAAAATATCTCATACTTATGCCCATCCAAGTTTAATATGGCTATCATCTGCCATTTAAAAAAAAAAAAAAACCTCTTTATTAACATCAATACATACTGAATAAAGGCCAAACAACTTGCTCCAAATTGAAGTTTCTTTTTTTTTTTTAAGATTTTATTTATTTATTTGACAGACAGATCATAAGTAGGCAGAGGGAGAGGGAGAAGCAGGCTCCCCGCTGAGTGGAGAACCAGATGTGAGGCTCCATCCCAGGACCCTGGGATCATGACCTGAGCTGAAGGCAGAGGCTTTAACCCACTGAGCCACCCAGGTGTACCATCAAATTGAAGTTTCTTAACAATCTAGTCTCAAGTTTCCTTTTTCAATTTATTACTCTCCAGCAAAGTTGGTCATTGAGCTGTCCCTTAAATATTATTGACTTCTCCCCACCTTTGGGGCTTCAGCTGACAAGTCTTCCTTGAGCAAGTCTAACCAACTACCTCCCCTCCTTATGTTAAAATTATATTCCTATTTCAAGACCCAACTTAAATCCTACCTTCCAACCAAGTGATTGATTAAAGAAAGGGTATCCTTCTACGCTGAGGTAGAAGAACAGAATGATAGGTAATAGAAACTACACTAGAAGAAAATTTCCCAAGGAAAGGACTTCAAACATCATAGACTATAAGGCCTTTTGAGAGCCAAGCCATAAAGAGCATATACTTATTCTTTGTCCAAGAGGCCCTGTGGACTTTTCTCCTTTATCAGAGGAGAAATAGCTTCTAGTATGGCCAAAAAGCATTGTTTATAGTACCCTAAATTCCCTTTTTAATTAGTGATGGCAAGATCAGAAGCAGCGCAAATGAAAATGGCATAAAGACACAGCCTGTCACTTTTAGAAGTGTTAATGAATGCCCTGTGGATTTTTTTTTTTAATTTCATGAGAACAGACAAGGAAATGTCTCCATAAAACTGTCGATTCTCAGGGAAACGTGTTAATGTTATGTAAATTAAAATCTGAAAGCCTACTTAACTGAAATCAGTAACACCAAGAGTTGTGCATATGGAAAAACACAATTCCTCAGTCCTGAGAACAGAGCTGTCCGATCATCTGAGAGCTCTACATTATCTCCAGCTTGGCCATTTTAGGAACTGCTCTCATTCTATGTTATAGTGTAAGTGAGGAGTTTGAATTGACTTCAAAGAGATTTTCCCTGTTTGGTAACTTGTGGGGTGATGGTGTGTCTATCCAGGAGCAGAAGATAAACCTGATTTCTCTCTTTGAGAAAATTTCATAAAGGCTAAAGAATGCTTGAGAAATGGAAATGATTACACACGTATGCCCTGAAGACACTTTTCATCCAGTGTGATTCCTAAATTTTCCCATCAGACAAATAGGATTGTTTAAAAGCTTGAAATGGGGGCTCCTGGGTGGCTCAGTGGGTCAAAGCCTCTACCTTAGGCTCAGGTCATGATCCCAGGGTCCTGGGATGGAGCCCCGCATCCTTCCCCCTCCCTATCTGCCTGCCTCTCTGCCTACTTGTGATCTCTGTCTGTCAAATAAATAAATAAAATCTTTAAAAAATAAAAATAAAAAAATAAAAGCTTGAAATGAACTTTTTGTGGGGCTTTGGCTATAGATATTAAAATATAAATTAAGTAGCATTCCTTTTCTTTATTTTATTTAAATGTTAAAAAGGCAGTTATATTCCCATTGTTTTTCTCATTCCTTACCAGCTTCAGGCAAAAAACTTTTTAACCATGTTACCTTCTGGTAGCACAGTTAAAAGAAATCATGGAATTATTAAGTCCCAGTATGTATAATATTTATATGTTTTTAGCATGGCATTAGTTAAGAGAAAGCCTGAAGCTTTCCAACCTGGCAAAGACATATTGCTCTGTTAAAAATCAATAGATCTGGATTATGGATATATAATTGCTGTGGGTGACCAGCTAAAACACTGAAGAAAATTTAAGAAGGGTGGGATTATTTTACATAAAGAAATGCAAGATCAATAGTTTAAACCAAAAAACCCCACAACTTGTTTACTTACTTGGAATAATGTTTGCTGTACAGAGTGATTCACTACTTTTCAGAAGTACACATCACAGTTTAATTTATTTTCAGAAATATTTAGTGAGCACCGGCCAGGTGGTCCTTATGTAAGGAGCTATGCAACTTAGGAAGAAACAGAGCCACAGCGTTTGATCTCAAGGAGCCCTGTCCAACAAGGAAGACAATCGAACATCAGCTGCAGTGCAAAATAATACCTATTCCAATAAAAGCTATTTACAAAATGCTATGGAGAAAGGAGAAAGCAAACATTTGGGAAGTTGTGGTGGAGAATGAAATGAGTGTTTGAAGAAAATTTCACAGAGGAAGTGACCTTTGAGCAGCACAGTCCTTGAAAGAGGAGAATGATTTCATGAGGCTAAGAAATAAGGAAAGGTCACTCTGGAGACTCTGAGATCAGGCCAATGAGAAAAGCCAAAATTATAGAGACCCAAAATAACCTTGCAGGAACTTTATGTATTCTAGTGCTATGATTCTCAAAGTACAATCCACAGACCAGCAGAAAAGGATCCCTGGGAGCTTATTAGAAATGCCAAACCTCAAGCCTCACCCAGATCTCCAGAATCAGGGTTTGCATTTTAACAAGATCCCCTGGAAAGCTGTAAGCACACGAAAATTTGAGAAGCACTCCTCTAGAGCCAAGAGTAACTGGAAGAAGAATGATGTGAGAAATGACGATGCAGAGGCAAATCATGTCCTTGATATGTGCCATGCAGTTTATACCGATCAGAAGGATTGGAGGCGTTTCTTAAAGGACTGATATGATGGGTGACTTATAACGATAGTTCTAGTGGCCGTGTGGAGATACATGTTTGTGAAGGAGCACAGGACATGGGAAGATCAGTTAAGGGCTACAATAACACGATAAGAATGATAACTCCTATTTATTGAGTGCCCGCTACATGCCAGACATCATGGTATAAACCGAGTATTTTATATGCGCTGTGTTAATCTTCCCATAATCCCCATTCTACAGATGAAAATCAATATAAGAAACGTTTTCTTTATTGCCCAAAGTCATGTGACAAGTAAGTTGCAGAAGAATTCTAACCCAAGTTTAATTTCAAAATTTGAGTTCTACCTCCAAAAGAGACCCTAAGTTCAACTACCTTACTTCATTACCACCATCTTGGGAATTAGCTCTATAGTGTGCTATGAACTTCAACTTTTGTTTACTATAATCTCTCTTATGCAACAGCCCAAATGATCTTTTTAAAAATATTTTTAAAAATCATTTTTAAGTAATCTCTACACCCAATGTGGGCCTCAAACTTATGACTCTGAGATCAAGAGTCACATGTTCTACTGACTGAGCCAGCTAAGCACCCCCAAATGATCTTTTAAAAACAGAAATCCTCTGTTTAACATCAAAAATAGAATAAAATGTAGATTTTGTAACCCAAGTCCACAGGTCCATAATAATTTAGCCCTGCCTATACCTGAGATCTCATTCTGTGACACACTCCATCATCACTGTATTAATCACACTATACATTGAATAACATCAAGCCTTTTTCCCCTTTCAGGATTTTGCACTTATGCTTTGCCTAGGCCACTCTCATCCTAAGTGTTTAAAATTGTTATTTAAATATTCTAAAAATATAAGCAATTATTGAAAGTAAAAATGATAACAGCATACTAGGGACTTAATAACATGTATATGTAAAAAAAATGTGTAAGTAAAATACATATAGCAATAGCACAAAGAAGTAATGGAAGAACATTATATTTAAAGTTCTTATTCCATCTGTAAAGTGTTAAATATCACTTAGAGGTCAACTGTGAGAAGTTAAAGATAACTACCAAAATAATACAGCAGAGAGTTATAACCAATAAATTCACAAAGGAAGTAAAGTAGAATCCCAATAGGTTAAACTATCAGATTAACAATCTATTAACAAATTCAAAAGGGGGGGAGGGAATATTGTATATATCCATTATGGCAATTAATTTTTGAATTTTATGATATTTCTTGCTCTTAATGTACCGAATTATATTTACAATAATATAATTTTCTCTACCTCCTATATTGCAATCACTTCAAGTCCTAGAATCAGTTATTTAAGAATGTAAGTCAATACATTTTATCATGGACCACATTGTATTTTAAATTGTAGCATTTGTTTCCAAGTATAATTAATGATTCTTCTTTTTGTCATGATTCTCAAACATTCTTAAACAATTCTCAAATTATCTCTACAGAAAATAAAAATAATAGAAGACAAATATGTCAATGTCTCATAAAACACAATGAGTGCATTTTCCCCAAGTTATACCTAAGCTTTCACAGAATTTGGCAGGAAGCTTCCTTAGTGGCATGAGGAATGCTGACTGGTCATTCCCATTTCTTTTTCAGTGATTCAAACTGGAGGAAACAAAATGAAGGTCAAACAGCGGGAAATTTAACTTGTCCTTTTAACTACACCTTCTGTTATCTGTTATCTAAACTTGAACCTTTTCACTAACTAGTAGGTTATCTACACTTATCTACACTACTCTTATCATTTCTGTGCAGGGATGAGACAGGATGTGTTCCTGGTACTTTCCCCTGCAGATCCCTTAATCTACTGAATTTGCTGCTTTTATCCTAATTACCCAGAGTTAAGATTGCGGGACGGGTGCTGAAATTACCTCTCACAGTGATAGAGAATCTATCTACTGGGAGGGGAGTTCCACTTCGCTGGTTTCAGGTTCCACGTGGAAATTTATCCACTGCAGTAACCTTTCTGACTTCTGTTCCAACCCGGTAAGGAGTGACTTACTGGATTGGAAATTTTAGGAGAACAAACTGGGTCGTTCAATATGGGCCATTCCTCTCTCAGTGGCAGCCTGACCTTGGGAAGTATGCCTTGGGGACAGCTCTCTCTGGTGGAGAAAGGGATCTGCCCTGAGAGGGAGGCTTGTGCTAGTGGCAAAGCGGGTAACCCTGTCTACGTTGGAGGTGTGCATACCTAGTTGGCCATGGATCTTAAAAAGTCCAAATTGTTATTTTATCCAGGTAAAAGTAGTAGATTAATGAATAAATAACAACTTATTAATGAATAAGTAACAACTACTGAAGGCTTATATTATGAGAAGAATCAACTGAATTTTGGGGTTAAGAAATGCAGAAATATTACTCAATGAACACATGGAATCCAGAGGCTAAGAGTTCAATTTAAAATGCCTATGCTAGACTACTCTGATTCTAAAAAGCAGTTTTCTCTTTAATAAAAGTGATATATTAAGTGATTATTTTCTTCTCTCAAAATCCCGCATCTGTCTCTCGATTGGTTCCAGACTTAGGGTAAGGACAAAAGAGTAGTACTTACTGATCCAGTCAAACTCTGACACCTTGGTAAGTGGTCAAGAAACCTTGAGAAATAAATAAGAGATGGATGAGGGAGGGGACAAAATTGCACCGGAAATCACAGTGTTTTGATCAGGGCTGGGGATTTAGTGTGTTGGTCTATGTGGGCTTTCAATCCTGGGTGGGGCATGGAGTCTGGCAGGTAACCTGAGACTCTTGACGGTTCTGGCTGACCTTGCAGGTGTGGCTGAGGCAGGGATCAGGTACTTTTAGGCATTTGGGGTGTAATAATATTTGCAGCTTTTATAGTATTTTTGAGTCAAGTCTTCAGGTCTTCATTTTAAGGTCCAAAGGCTGACGTGTGGCATCGCCTTAACATGCAGCTATTAACTGGGCCTGCTGTGGTTCTGAAATATGTGTCACCAGCTCTGGGAACTCAAGTATATAGTCACTGTTCCTGGACTAAGCGCCATGTGGTTGCAGAATGTGGGGGAGGATGGAAGCTGCATCTTTTCACAAGGTCCACTCCCGCCAAAGAGTCTTTAGCAGCAGATGCAAATGCATCCTGCAGATTTGTGTTGCCTATGCAGCAAGTAAATGATGAAGAAGGTGAGCAGCACAGAGAAAAAAGTTATGGAGAGTTCTTTGATGATAATCATGATTATCTAGAGTGCCAGACTGAAAGGTTTTTTTTTTCTTAAGATTTTGTTTATTTACTTATTTATTTCAAAGAGAGAGAGCATGAGCAGTGGGGAGGAGCAGAGGGAGAAGCAGACTCCCCACCGAGCAGGGAGCCAGATGTGGAGCTCAATCCCAGGACCCTGAGATCATGACCTGAGCTGAAAGCAGACACTTAACCGACTGACTGAGCCACCCAGGCACCACAGACTGAAATTTTTAAAAAGGAATTATGTGAGTTAGAAAAACTACTCCTATACTAGGATATATTAATGTGAAGAAAACCAGCACGTAGAAGGAGGAGTGGAAAGGCTATCACAACGGGACAGACATGAGATGGCCAAGGCATGAGCTAGTGTGATGCTATTTGGGTTGATAACTTGGACCTGAGTGACAGACTGGAGAGAACTCAGTAAGAGCACAGACGGAAGTTCAGGAAAATATTCTGGAGAATCTGAAGTGCATCAAATGTTCAACAGCATTTGTTTAGTCATATGTTCAGCTTTTCCAGAGTTCTTAACCTGTGCCCAACACCGTGCAAGGTCCTGGGCAGAAAATAGAAAAGCCAGCTTGGACCCTTCATTCTCGGAGATTGCAGTGTAGTGAGAGAAACAGTTATCAATCAACTGATTACATTTATACAATGGAATATTACTCAGCCATCAGAAAGATGAATACCCACCATTTGCATCGACATGAATGGAACTAGAGGGGATTATCCTAAAGGAAATAAATCAAACAGAGAAAGACAATTATCATATAATTTCACTCATATGTGGAACATAAGGAATAGCACAGAGGACCACAGGGAAAGGGAGGGAAAACTGAATGGGAAGAAATCAGAGAGGGAGACAAACCATGAGAGTCTCCAGACTCCGGGAAACAAACTGAGGGTTTCTGAAGGGTAAGGGTGGGGGGATGGGGTAACCAGATAGTGGATATTGAGGAGGGCACGTGTTGTGATGAGCACTGGGTATTATACACAACTAATGAATCACTCAACACTACATCAAAAACTAATGGTGTACTGTATACTGGCTAACTGAACATAATAAAAAATAAAAATAAATTTAAAAATAAAAACCTACCTAAAATTAGGCATAAAAAGTCAACTGACTGTACAAATAAATAATTATCAACTGCAGTGAGTACAGTGTGGAAATCTAAGGCTGCAGAAATGAGATTGTACAGTAGGGGAATCTTACCTATTCTGGGAGAGTATGAAAGGTGAAAGATGGTTTCCTTGGATCTTGAATGTATTTGATAGCCACATTGGCAGAAATCCTCTAACGTGGCTATTAGACTCACAAGCAAAGAGTGACATCACTGTTTTCATCATTAAAAAAAAAAAGAACATGAAAATATATCTACATTTCCTAGTGGAAACAACCAGACAACAATTTTGAAAGAAAAGGAATTTTAAAGACTTTTTTAATTAGTTCATCATTAAAACATTTTGTACCAATGTTTACAAGGAAAAGAGACATCATCAAACAATGTGTGGGAACATTCTGAATTATTTTTAATAGTATGTGACATATTATATGAGTGCCATAAAAAGGAAATGTGTATTTTGGCTTTGATTTCTGGTATAAAAATTCACCACTGAAACAAATATTTTCGTTTGGAATCAATATTTTTGTCTCAGGGCTCAAGCAAAGGTTTTGTTTGGAAACTTCTTTTATACTGACTGTGAGGACAGAAATCTGGGAAAGTAGAACACCAACAACCATTGATCAAACATGTATTGATATTCCCATGCAGCTCATATCTGCTTAATGAATAGAGATAAAGTTATCTTAAAGAAAGATGAAAATCAGAGACGCCTGGGTGGCTCAGTGGGTTTAAGCCTCTGCCTTCAGCTCCGGTCATGATCCCAGGGTCCTAGGATCAAGCCCTGAACTGGGCTCTCTGCTCAGCAGGGAGCCTGCTTCCTCCTGTCTCTCTTCCTGCCTCTCCGCCTACTCGTGATCTCTGCCTGTCAAATAAATAAATAAAATCTTTAAAAAAAAAAAAAAAAAAAGATGAAAATCAAAGGCATTAAGACCTCATCCATGCAGTAAAACTAAACATGGAAGTTGATTTAACCTAAGAATTAAGAAATCAGGTTCAGGGATACCTGGGTGGCTCTGTTGGTTAAGCATCTGCCTTTGGCTCAGGTCATGATCCCAAGGTCCTGGGATCCAGCCACTCAGGGCTCCTTGCTCAGCAGGGGGCCTGCTTCTCCCTCTGCCTGCTGCTGCCCTGCTTGTGCTTGCTCGCTCTCTCTCTCACTCTCTGACAAAAAAATAAAATATTTAAAAAACAAGAAAAGAAAGAAAAAAATCAGGTTCAGAAATGTGAGCAGTGTTTCTTAGGAAACAACTTTGATGCAGATTAAAACGTTACTCTCCTAACCTTGGGGTTGTGTTATTATTGTTGCAATATTACAATTTATTTTTTTAAAGCAAATGTTAGACTCCTTTTAGAAATCTTCTTGAGAAATGGGCTGGTTTCAAAGGCATTAAAAGTTCATTGATATAGTTTTAGATTTCACATTACCTGTGATCTTAAACAAATAAGTACTTGTTGAGATTTGGTGTAATATTAAAAAAGAACCATCTACAATTATCTGAAAAAGTATTAAAATGTCCCTCCTTTTTCCAATACATTTGTATAAAGCCAAGTTTTCTTCATATACTTCAACCAAAATACCACACTGTAAGAAATTGAATGCAAGCAGATCAGAGAAGCCAACAGTCTTCTGCTAAGTCATACCTGAAAGACATTTACAAAAATAGGAAAATAGTGTCATTCTTCTCAACATAATTTATTTTGTTTTCAAAAAACTATATTATGTGGGTCAACAAGTAACAGGTATTCACTGTTATTTTTAAATGAATTAATACTTATTGCAAAAAATAGCTCAGGTTTAATATCTAATGTGATAAATGTCCATAGATATAATATAAACAAAAGGTCTTTGGGGGCTTCAATAATTTTTAAAACCGCAAAGTGCTCCTGAGATCCTGAATAGGTATAGTTTCTGTTTACCATGGTTACTCTTTGTTATTTGGGATCATTCCTGGGATGCTTTTAAGGTTTCTTTTTTGTTTTTTTGTTTTTTTTACTTGATAGAGACCACAAGTAGGCACTCATCCAGGGCTCGATCCTAGAACCCTGAGATCATGACCTGAGCCGAAGGCAGAGGCTTAATCCACTGAGCCACCCAGGCACCCCCATTCCTGGATGCTTTAAATACAACATACCTCTTCCAGTGTAGGATTAAACTGTAACTTTCATAGAGTGGTTTACTTCAACACCAGGGCCAAAGTGAGAGTGCTAAGACAAGAACAGAGTATTTGCCCTTACAGAGATTTCACAGAACAGGAGAAAACCCTTGTCAAACTATACACTACCTATGCTGGGATCGTAACGTGTCTGTTATTTGAAACTGAAAATAGCTATAATTCTTCCTAATTATAAAAAAAAGCATTAAAAATGCAAGCCGATTCTATAAATATCCCCAAATTTATCTATCACCCAAAGAGAGTGTTAATATTTCGGTATGTTTTCTTTCAGACTTTTTTTTTTCCATATTATAGTGTTTGCATATGCTTGTGAATATGTGTGCGTGTCTAAAGAGAAATAATCCATGTATACACTTAGCTACAAGAGCTCTGTGATCAGAAAATTTTTAGTCTGGAAATCTCTGGATTCTGAAAATCACTGGGATCTGAGTATGAAAGCTATCATGGTAAAGCTAAGTATTAATTCCACTAAATCAAATGTAAACTGCCTTACATGTTACAACAATAAAATAAAGTTCTAAATCTAAAATATTGCTGAGCTCCGATGCCAGGTGGCTCAGCTGATGAGGCGTCTGCTCTCAGCTCAGGTCATGATCCCAGGGTGCTGTGATTGATCCCCATGTCTGCTCCAGGCTCAGCAGGGAGCCTGTTTCTCCCTCTCCCTCTGAAAACTCCTTTTCTCTCTCTCTCTCTCTGACAAATAAGTAAATAAAATCTTTAAAAAAAATTTTTTTTTAAATACAGCTGAGTAACACATTGGGCATTAAACTGTTTTCCAGTTTAAAACCTTAGGTGTCTTAACACACAGAAACCATTCAACTAATCATATTAAAATGCTATTATAAGTTAGAATGAGCACAAGTGAATTGTCACAGTCTATTTCGGTATTTAGTATTATTAAGAATGCCTGCATTTTTAAAATTTCATCTCACTGGATGTCTACCTTATCTACCAAATGTAGCCTTAAAACCTTACTTTAAAAAGTAATGTAACCCTATACACTCACCGACATTTAAGTCAAACGAAAGGTAAGAAGTAATTAGTATCAAATGTTTCTTAAATTGAAGACCATCTGCTTTTAATTTTTCCTCAGATGTCTTATCCACCTTCACTATGGAAAATATTAACTTTCCACATATTAGGCATGATTGAAACAATTTTTAAGGGGGGAGAAAAATTGGTAGAACTGACTATTATACAATAAAGTTGAAATGAGAACATCCTAAATATGCAGGTGAATGTTTTTTTTTTCTTAACTACCTTGCAAAAGTTTCGAATTAATGCTTTTAATTATGTGACTGCTCTCTTAAAAAAGGAAATAAATACTCCTGCAGCCTTCTGAATTATTTTGTATGGCACATTCAGGCATTACTGATGAGTTCCAGCAGTCAGATTTTGAACAATATTATCTAAAATAATTTACTGAAGTCCTAGAGATTTTTTTTTGTTAGACCACAATGAAAAGTATGTCAGTCTATCTTAGATTAAATGAGTTGTTTGAGCAAAATAAAATCAAGCTATAGTTTTGACTTAATATACAGTTTATAAACTTTAATGTTAAATTATTTTTTCTTGATTTCAAAGTTGGCTTGCACACTGCTCATTTACACATGTTGTGACTATGAACTGAAAAGGCATCAGACATGAAGAAAGGCATTTACAGACTAATGTAAATGTAGGCCAAACAATAAATATAAGAATCATGTTAATTTGACATTGTATTTTCAGTTTAAAAACTGTTAACCTAGTAATTAAATTATACTCGTTAAGGAGCATATTTAATTAATACAAAGAACATTTACTAAAAACATATTCACTAGTTTTAGATGTTGTCAAAATCACAGTTTAATTCAAATGGCCATAAAATTGTTGGACTTCAAATAATTCCATTTATATGCATGTAGATGTTCTCACAGGCTGTATAAAGTCCCCACCATGTTCATTTTAAGATGAGGATATACAGCATTTACTTCAATTCACAAAATGTGGGCATAAAACAATCTACAGAAGCTTTTTATAGGGTTTAAAAGAGTTCTAATCACCCATGCCAACTGCACTCCTCTCTCAACACAAAACTGCTTTTGAAACCAAGCATTCATTTGCTAAAACAAGGCATCTGCTGTTAAAGAGATTGATTATCCTGGGGCCTGACCTAATTGGGAGATTAGATATGCTTCTCTACTATGGATGGCAAGGTTTATAAAGAAAAAAAAATTAGACCATAAAAGAGCAAACTTCTTTTGGACTCCAAGTGCACTTTTATTTATTTCTAATTTTCTTTAATAGAAACAAACAGTATTGAGAATGTCAGGTGGGTGAAATTAGTATGTTACGAGTTAAACATGCATTGAGTTCCTGTCATTTCTTTGGTAACAGGTACACATTTACTTTCATCACATAAACCAAACAGTACCAAAAAATGACATTTTTGTCATATCCGACTGAGTAAGATCATTGGATAATAGATAACACACACACACACAAAATCTGGCCTTTTACTGATGTTATCATTTCAGTGTTTTCTATTGCCAGTTAGGTGTCGGTTTTTTCCCCTGAAACACAGACATCACCTCATTGCTGTGGCTAATTGCATTTTTCTTTCTAGCCTTTGACAACCAGACCTTTGTTAATGCTATTCACCAATATATCAGACTCAGGTCATCCATCCAAAACATGACAAAAGACCCAGATGCTCATGTAAATTGCACTCCCCCAAAAGTACTGCCCTCTTCCTCCATGCAGATACAGATCTGTGACCCCCTCCCATTTTTGTTCACTCCCTTTGTTTTCACTTAATCTTTTATGGTTAGAAAAAGTAGTTATTTATAGGCTTTAAGAAACATTATACTTTGTTTACATAATAAATCCAATAATCAAGTTAATTATGAAATTAGATAAATATTCTATACAAAATTCAAACATCACTTATTCCCATTGAACTTCAAAATGGATTAATTTTCCACAATAAAGACTTCTTGCTATCCATTTTTTACCCTTTCTTGAGCTCTTTCTTGGCTTTCAAGAGAAAACCAAGTTTGATTGCCCTTTTTCACTGAAGAAAAGAGGAAGAAAAAAAGGTTTCATGTGGAAGTCTGCAAGGAGAAATGTAGGACTGAATCACTTATAAAATATCTCATAATTAAAAAGTCACTCTTATGTACTTTGTGCTTTCTTATTGCCTTTGGTAAATTTGCATTAAGCATTAATTACTCAGAATTTCTACTTTCCTAAAGCTTTAACTTAAAAATAATTTTGAGATACTTAGAAACCACTATAATGATGCTTTTTTTTTTTTAAAGATTTTATTTATTTATTTGACAGACAGAGATCACAAGCAGGCAGAGAGAGAGGAAGGGAAGCAGGCTCCCCGCTGAGCAGAGAGCCTGATGCAGGGGCTGGATCCTAGGACCCCGGGATTATGACCTGAGCCGAAGGCAGAGGCTTTAACCCCACCCCACCCCCACCCCCCCGGCTTTAACCCCCTGAGCCACCCAGGTGCCCCTATAATGATGCTTTTAAAGGAAGGTTATTATGGATTCAAATGGCTTAGGAACATATTGTATATGTATGTAGATATACCCATATTCCAGATTCAAGACTTTTTTCTATTCATTTTCATTCATTTTTCTATTTCACCTCTATACTTAAATGTTCATTATGTTTTGGATACTAAGTCACTGTAAGAAAAAGTAGAAACTGATGACTTATTAAATAGAAAAACGATGTCCAGATAGAAACCAGTGGCAATATTTTAACATTTTAAGGAGGGCATCAAGATCAAGTTAATATGTATATGAAATTCTGACTTTAGTTTTAAAGACTTTCAAATTTGGGTAAAATTACGTGAAAACCTAATAAAACAATAAGAAACGTACAGGGTTACTAGAGCTACTATCCTTATCTTCTCCCCACAAATACAACCACACTAAGTTTAACATGGTCCTCTGTTAGTCATAATCCCATGGGAAAAAAGGCAGAAATACTTTACTGAATTTAAACAATAAAATGACATCAAACATTAAGAACCATTACAGCTAAGCAAATATTATGGGATATGGCCGTGACACGAGGAACGGAGTGAGTCCTGCCCTCAGTTGACAGGAATCTTCTGTGGTGGGGCTGAAATGTGCAGGCCTAACTCTCTGAATCATGTCAGATCAGAGCAGATCAGCTCACACACATAGAGCAGTGGAAGACAAACTAAACAAGGCCAAGGAAAGGGTAGGAGCTAAGAAGAAGAGTGAAATTTTGGAGGAATTAAAGACCCAGAAATCAAAGACACCAAAGATAGGGAGAAAGTGGTAAAACTGATGAATCTATGAGAATGAAGCAAAAGGAAGGATTCTGATGATGATTATAGCATGCACTGCACTTTAAACAGTGAAGGAACAGCCTTGAGTGCTTCTTGCCTAGACTGTTACATAGCTTTCCAATCTGTATTTCACAACAGCTACAATTATGTTACTAAAACATCACTATAATTATATTCTTCCCAAGTTCCAAAACTTCCAATGGCTTCCTCATGTCTCCTGGGAAAAAGTCCCAATTTTTCAGCCAGCCACACAAAGCTCTCTAGAAAAAGGACCCAGATGTGATCTCATTACATAAAAACTGTGTCCTGGGTAAAAGTGAGCTGGTTTGGTGCTTCCATACTTTTGTTCTGTTGATGTTAAGTTCTGTGCCTGTGATGTCCTATCTATATGTCTACATTCAAAAAGGTTATTGCCCTACTTTTTCTTTATGACCCACACCAGACTTAATGTTCTCAATTTAACCTTCCCTAATAGCCACCTATCTTTGCCTACTGAAGTTCTAACACCCTTCAAGTACTATTATGTCCTCCATGACACATTCCCATAGCTATCTTTTAATTCATTTTGCATTTATTGTGTATATTCACTTGGTTGTTATCCTATGCCTTCTTTGCATGTATTTTGGTGTATTGTCTCCCCAGCTAGATCTGCCTGGAAAAGAAAGGTTGGGTTTTTCCCCTTCTTGCATCCATATAGCTCCACATCAAGAGATAAATAGTACTCAGTAAACATCTATCGAGGAACAATGCTCTGTGCTATTATTTCTCCTTGGTTGAATTCTCTTCCTGTTCCCCACAGTGGCTGCCCCCAGAATCTTTCCAAACCTTTTTTCTTGTCTAGCTATCTTTGCCCTCCCCACTTCCCTAACTTACCACCTCCTCCTTTGAGAAATGGAAGGTTATTCCTCCCTTCACTTAATATTTCACATCAAGAATGGAGAGAGGAACAGGGCAGAAGGACCCACTATGCATCGTCTCATGATAGATTATCTAAAACATAGCCAGACCTTCCACACTTTCGGGATTCACACCCTGTTACCATCTGGATTGCTTGGACTTGACTTCAGTTCTTGGAGTTGGGTGATCTTGGATAAATTATTCAACTTCCTTTTATAAGTTAGTTTTCTAACTACAAGTAATACAAGTACCTAACTTGTGTGCTTGTGAAAGGATTAAGTAAGTAGATTCCCATAAAGCACTTGGAAGAGTGTCTGGCAGAAAAGAAGTGCCCAATAAATGCTAGCTATTATAATTGTATCTTGTTGGCCGTAGTGATAAGAGTGTCTGTTCTCACCTTTTTCCTTAAGTTGCATTACCTGAGGACTCCTCTAGTTATCCTCGACTACACATGTATCAGACTTAAGAAACGTGCTTGGGAAAGTGGGAGAAAAGCTATCTAATTAATAATAACAATAATTAATAATAACAAGAATATAATAATAGCAAGAATATATTAATTTATTATTAATAATTATGTCAATTATTAATTATTGAATTAAATTTAATGATTAAATATTAAATTAAATTTAAATATCAACTATTTTAATTGATTATTATAATTATTAGTAATTAATAATATAATAAATAATATATTATATTATTACTATGTAATTAATAAATATATTAATATATTAACAATAAACCAAAGCTTCAGTTGTCTTATCTCCTGTAATCCTCACAAAAATTTGATGTGACAAGAACTATTGTTGCCTCCATGTTACAGACACGAGGGGGGAAAAGTCCCTTTAGAGTTCTTCTTAAATTGTCTGGATATCTCACCTCTAAAACATTTCTCTAGAACATGCGAGGATGACACCCTTTTCTTGCACATGTGCCTGTGAATGCGGCTTCTGGTAGATTGGCTGGAGACTGCTGCTTGCTTAGACAGTGCCATTGACCTTCCACCTTTTTGCTACCAGTAGTAAAGTTTTTCATGTGATCCAAGTGGAATTTTACCACATAAGAATTTGTTGAAACTCCTGGGCACCTGGGTGGCTCAGTGGGTTAAAGCCTCTGCCTTCGGTTCAGGTCATGATCCCGGGGTCCTGGGATCGAGCCCCACACTGGGCTCTCTGCTCAGCAGGGAGCCTGCTTCCTCCTCTCTCTCTGCCTGCTTCTCTGCCTACTTGTGATCTCTGTCTGTCAAATAAATAAATAAAATCTTTAAAAAAAAAAAAAATAATTTGTTGAAACTTCTAAGAGGGTTTTTATTCTTAAACCGCCTTTGGCAGGTTTAAGTGAAAAATGAATGGTGTTCAAAAGTCTGGGGCACCCTTTCCCGATAACAATAATGTATTTTCTTTACAGGATTGGTCTGGCAGAAGCTGGCATGGAGAATGACATTTCCACACAGGCAAGATAGTCATCCAAGTTACATCTGTCTATTCCATGTCTACCTGAGAGAGGGGGAAAGCAGGAAACACTACTATCCCCAACTCAGGGTGCCTTACCCTTCAGGCAATAGGGCTTCTGAAAACATACTTTTAACTAATGATTTCCAAGGAGGAATATATGAACAAAATAGTCCCTTGGGGGTATAGGAAGAACTGTTAGAATATCTACTCTTGTTGATTTTTTATCTAAGAAAATGTACTGAACTGTACTAAAATGTAACAAATGCATTGACAGCTGCACCCTCACACAGTCCATGTATCAGAAAGTTACAGGTCACTGCTGGTATCTTGAGGAAATAAAGGCCAACTGTTTCAAATTTATTCACCCTTTCTCTATGTAGGTAACACTCAGTACTGTGCTATCTAACAAGGATTTCAGAAAAATTAACATTCAGTATGTTCTTTCAAAGGAAAAGTTACTTTTTTAAATGAATGAGCAAATGGTTTTAAAAAGACAGCCATGCTGCTGAGAGAGCATGTTTGTATCGATTATTAAAAAAAAAAAAAAAAAAACTTGCTCTGTACAATCGAAAAACTTGGAAACAGATTTTTCGAGTCCATTTATAATTTTTCTAAATTACAAATTAGTTCCAAAGGCAATTAAAAGTTGGAAATAATTAGTTCCAAACTAATAGAAAGATGTGTTTTCATATCTTTAAGAAATGAGTCAAAACTGCTTAAATCTTTGTTTTTATTTTTTATTTTTTTAAAAATATTTTATTTATTTATTTGACAGATCACAAGTAGGCAGAGAGGCAGGCAGAGAGAGAGGAGAAAGCAGGCTCCCTGCTGAGCAGAGAGCCCGATGTGGGGCTCGATCCCAGGACCCTGGGATCATGACCTGAGCTGAAAGCAGAGGCTTTAGCCCACTGAGCCACCCAGGCACCCCTAAATCTTTGTTTTTAGATCCATTTGTTAAAATTGTAAAAATACAGACAAAAATAAATAATAAGTCAATAATGAACGTCTTCCATTTGTACCTTCATATCTTTGTGATGTATCTTTTTCAGCTTTGATGGTCAAAAAAACAAAAACAAAAAAATTCAAAAACAAACCAAAAAACTAACAAGTATCAAAATAAACTGAACTCGGTATCAGACTTTTAAATCATTCTTTACAAATAACTAAGCCAAGTTTTTTTAATGAGGCATATTAATGGCATAAATTTTAATGCACTTATTAATACATTTAGTGAACGTAAAAATAAATTATTTTCTAGTGATACAACAAGAATCATTTTTAAAGATTTTATTTATTTATTATAGAAAGAGAGAGAGCCTGAGTGGTGGGAGGAAAAGTGTAGGAGAGAGGGGGAGAGAGAATCTGGAGTAGACTCCATGCCGAGCTCAGAGCCAGAGGTAGAAACTCAATCTCACAACCCTGAGATCATGACCTGAGCTGAAACCAAGAGTTGGACGCTTAACGGATTGGGCCACCCAAGCACTCCAAAAAGAATCATTTTTAAAAGAAACATTTATCTCATCTTTCCTTAATTTCTAACTCGTGTATGTTTAAATATATATATTTATTATGTTTAAATATAAAATATAACATTTGACATACACAAATATATATTTTAAATATATATAAAGTATAGTATATACTACATGTACCTAATAGTCTGGAAATGTTTATAATTTAGAGATAAATAAATCTACATTGGTGTATATTCATCATTTTTTTCTGTTACTAATGGGATACACTATTTTAAACAAGATCTTTGAGAAAGAAAAGAGGAAGTTATATACACATTTCCAGAGTCCTTCAAATAACCTTCCTTCAAGTTTCAGGCATAACTGGGGCATTAAGTAATGGCCTGCCCTTTCCACACTCCTGATCTTTTTCCTAAGGCAGGCAGCCATCCAAAGGATGGCAGCACATAAGTCCCTAAGATGTCTAAACCATGTTGCAATAGTATATTTGGCTGCTTTTAGGAGTTAAACATTATAATTTCTTATTAAGTCAATAGAAACTAAAGATAACTCAAATTTAATAAGAATCTTAATGTAAAATTCCAAAACCAAATTAATTTGGTTAATTATTAATGAGATGGAACCTATCTCATTAATAACTCTCAGTTATACAAACTCATAACCACACCTCAATTTTAAGAATATCAAAATTCTGTGAATACACTTTGAATATCTAAATGTCCCAGCCTGTTATTTCTCAGACAAGGGTCTGCAAAAATATTCTTGGAGATACACAACTTAATGAAATTTCAAATTTCCTTTTGATATGAATATAACACAGGCTTAAAAAGTTATATTCTGGTTTATCCAAAACATTACCTTACAACAGATAATTGCCATCTATTTCAGTGTGAAAAGTTAGCATTTTTATTTACAACTATACTGAAACTAAACAAAAATAAAAAGACACCATTTATTTTTTAATCCACTTAATCTCCAACACCAAACCAAAAACTCTAGGGTTCAGTAGGCCGTTTTGTTGTCAGTTGATATTAAACAGACTATGTACATTACTCAAGAATAAAAAACACTGCCATATTCTATTTTTAAGTGGGAAATCCCAGCAGAAATAATAGAATTAATGTGCATGACCGATCTGTAACCTGATAAATATGGCTTGACTACTGTATTGTTCAAATGAGCTATAAAGACAAGGACGTTTATAAGAGAACTGTTCCAGTTGACAAAACCAAGTTTATGTAAACAGAAAAGTATAAATTTAAATAAAGTGATTTTCCATGTTCTCACAAAGCTTTTCCTTCTCATAAAAGTTTTATAAATTGGTATTCACAAATATTTGAGGAAGACCAAATTTAAGGTTTATTTATTTTATTAGGTCTGTAAAACTCCTCAAAAAATACCTTATTTACTCAGATAACATTTAGTCTAATTAATAGTTGACAGATATAGCAGAACTAATTCACCTTTACTTACATATGGGCAATAATAAAAATAACCCTACATAGAGAAAATTCAGAAACAACAAACTATAAATATATGATAGGCATAAAATGTTTGATCCAATTTAATATATAATTATAAAATCATTTAAGAAATTAAATCTATTTTTATTAATTTAATAGCAACCATGGCTTTTTAATTCTTCATAGAGGCTTTGTGTTGATAGTTTCTATACATGAAAATGTTCTAAGTTGTTTTGAAGTTCAGTTACATTTTAAAATACACTGTGCTATCAAATCCAACTGATTACAGAACCCAGTCTTCATATATATATTACACACACGCACACACACACACACAACACACACACACATGTTCCATCAGTCTTTGGGGATTAAATATAAATAAGATTATCACCTACCTTTCAAATTATGCCTTTAACACCTAATCATGGTTGAGCCATGAATAGACCTCTAAGTGATTATATGCCATTATCATAAGAGAATTATAATATCAAAACAAAATAATAAAAAAACACAGTAATTCTTTTTGATAAGAAACAGCCCATATTTTTCATTACAAGAACTTATGGAATTATTAATATATTCTCAATATTTGGTTCTTAATTTTTACTAAAGATAAGATTATAACATCCTAAATATGCAACTAGATAATTAAAAACTATAAATTACATCAGTATGGGGTTATATTTGTTCACTTTACTAAGCCATTGCTTATTAATTTAATGTCATGATTCAAATTTGTCATGCTATCTTATCGAATATGTGGGCCAACAATCAAAGAAACTCCTTAGCTGGGAAGTATGTGAGGAAAATAGGTCTTTATGACAACATTATTTTTTTAAAAAGAGAAAAGCAAATTCCCCAAACTGACATAATTAATAATTAATTAATTTATTACCTATGTGCACAGTAATTTTTTTCAAAATTTAGTAAATGCATTTCTTATTGAAGTTATCATAAAGTATCCCTCTGTTTTATCAGATTTAGAAAAAACTGCTTTATGTCAAGATATTGGCCTCAGAAATAAAGTAATACCTATTGATTTGAAGGAAAACTTTCATAAGTCTGTAAGAATAATGATTCAATTACCTAAAATGATCCCTTTTTCCAAGTTAAAAAAACTTAATATGCAAATTAAGTTGAGCATCCATATACTAAATGTTTACAAGAAGGATATGAATTCTATATTATGATTAATATTTCATTCTGATGTATTTCACATATACAGATAACTAAGAAGCCACTAAATACATTTTTCCTTAATTTTACTTTGAACTGAAGCACAAATTGAAACAGATACACATTTAATTTTTAAAAGGTATTATTTCACATGTAAATAGTGCCATCTTCTGGCAGTTGAAACAGTTTGTGTATTAACATAAAATGCATTACAGATTGTAACTGCTGTTTTCTTGACAAGTTATGTGTACAGGTTATTGAATAAAAATCCTTGATCTTGGGGCACCCAGGTAGCTTAGTCGGTTAAGGTTCCAACACTTGGTTTTGGCTCAGATCATAATCTCAGGGTCTTGGGATGAGCCCCATGGGGAGCTCCTTGCTCAGGGCAGTCTGCTTGAGATTCTCTCTCCCTCTCCCTCTGCCTTTCCCACTCCTGCTCACTCTCTAAAATAAATAAATAAATATTTTAAAAATTTAATTTAAAATCAGCTTATTTTTTTAAAAAATAGCCTTTAAAAAGTATTAATTAGCATGTCTTCAAATTGATAAAATTTAACAAGAGTCTAAGTCAGGAACTCTAGATTCTACTACTAAATCTTCTAACTAGATATTGAATCTTAGACTAAACATGTACCCACTCAGGACCTCAGTGTCCTCAGTTATAAGATTGTTCTAGTAAGTCGTTAATTTATTTTCGGTCTAAAATTCCGTTTGATTATAGCTTTAGAAATTTCATTTCTGGTTTTAGCATCCTAATACTGAATATAGGCCTGCTCATGACACTTTTTCATAGTTATCTCTTTTATTGATATGGGTTTGTTTGGTTATGCTCTCTGCTTGAATTTTCTTCAGAAATAAATCTTAATCTATATTGATACTTCTCACTATCCAAATATTCCTCTTTCCTCCCCAAATATTAGAAAGACTTCATTGAATTATAAATAAAACTAAACTCAAGTAACTGAAAAGTTAAAAAAAAAAAACATTCTGTGGGGAGCCTGGGTGGCTCAGTGGGTTAAAGCCTCTGCTTTTGGTTGGGGTCATGGTCTCAGGGTCCTGGGATCAGACCCGCATCGCATTGGGCTCTCTGCTCCGCAGGGAGCCTGCTTCCTCCCTCTCTCTCTGCCTGCCTCTCTGCCTACTTGTGATCTCTGTCTGTCAAATAAATAAATAAAATCTTTAAAAAAAATTCTGTAAAGATAAGATGATTTAGATAAGTCAATTTCAAACCAAGGAATTAAAATTAATAGGATAGACATCTCTCCAAAGCTTCTGGAACCTTAAGTGTTGAAGTGATAAATAAGAAATAGAATAGGCTCAGAGTTAGGCAGTTCTTCCTAACATCCCCACAACATTAGCCTGTATTGCAAGCTTACCACCTTGGATTTATCTGTACTACTAGTACATTCTTCTCCCTCAAGTCATCAACTCAATTCTTGCCTCAAAATATTTTGTGTATATATATATATATATATAGAGAGAGAGAGAGAGAGATATAGATATATATATCTTTCTTATATATAGATCCCTTCTTATTCAAATATATAGATCCCTTCTTATATATAGATCCCTTCTTATTCAAATATATATATTTTTTCTTTCTTATATATAGATCCCTTCTTATTCAAATATATATATATTCCTTATTCAAATATATATATATATATATATATATATATATTCCTTCTTATTCAAACTCTTTGGCATCCATATAGTCCAGGCTCTCAACCTCCCAGGCCTGCATTACTAAAATAACCATTATGGTCTAATGCTTTTCTAAAAGTAGTGTTAGGATCATTTGGGATGCTGGTTAAAACATGTAATCTCTTAGTAACCATTAAGTAGAGCATCACTTTCCAACAGAAATCTCACACAAGTCACACATGTAATTTTAATGTTCTTGTAGTCAGATTAAAAAACTAAAATGAGGGACGCCTGGGTGGCTCAGTTGGTTAAGCAGCTGCCTTCGGCTCAGGTCATGATCCCAGCGTCCTGGGATCGAGTCCCACATCAGGCTCCTTGCTTGGCAGGGAGCCTGCTTCTCCCTCTGCCTCTGCCTGCCACTCTGTCTGCCTGTGCTCGCTCTCGCGCTCTCTCTCTCTGACAAATAAATAAATAAAATCTTTAAAAAAAATAAAAAAAATAAAATGAAACAAGTGAAATTAATCCAACACATGTGAAAATATCATTTCAATATGTAATCAATTGAAAAATAAATCATTGTGATACTTTACATTCTTTTTTTTATACTAAGTTTTTGAAATCTGGTATTTTTATACGTGTAGCATATCTCAATTCAGACAAGTACATTTCAAGTGCCTAAGAGCCACCTGTGGCTAGTGGCTATGGTACTAGACTGAATTAGATTTGAAGAAGGGAGAATAAAAATCAGGAATCTACATTTAGCAAAACACCCAAGTGAATCTTTCACATTCTATAGTTTGAGGACCACTACTCTCCACTGTCCTATACACAATCCATTCTACAACCACTACTGAATTTACACTTGAAAAAAATACCCCTTTAATTATATTAATTCTAAGAGTCTAGAAGTCCCTGGAATATCCAACTTAATTCTGATGGATATTCAAAGCTTCTAAAATGCGGCTTCACCCAGCCATCCAACCTGCTCTCCAATTAAAAAATGTCTTGGGTTCTTCCATGAAATTTTCCTAGGCAAATATTCAAATGATCATTCATTCAACAAATATTGTTAGAATAGCCACTGTCATCATGGATCCTACACGGTAATAGGAATGATATAATGCAAATCATTGCATAATTACTAGAATGAAAACAATGCTCAGAAATAGTGTTCTGAGATGCTATGAGAATACATAAGGGCAGGATTTTATAGTCTGAGCGGTCAAAGAAAATTTCTAGAGTACAGTTACATTTAAGAAAAAAAAGTATAAACATAATTAGAAATTTGAACATAGAAATAGAAATTTCTAGGCATTAAAAAGCACATTATGAAAAGCCCTGAAGTGGAAAAGTGACTAAAGGAACAGATAGATTAGGAAAGTAACCTGAGAGGGGGCCAAAGAGTTAGGCAGACTTTAATTTTTCTTTCTTTTTCCAGTATACATATTAAAACCAGATTACAAAACTAGCAACCAAAACTCCTCAAAAAGTACAGACCTGGTCTTCTAAACTTAATTATTCCTTACTTTTCCTCACAGAGCACAAAAATAGTATTTAATAAATATTTCTTCTATACATGGAAAACATATATTTTGCAGGCCTTTTAAGCTCTAGAATCTCCAAGATTATACTAACAATTATTTGTATCTTCAGGTCATTTAAAAACTATAATACCATGAAACTGAAGGAAGTCTTTACTGGAGTGCTGAGTATTGACATAAAGATTCTCAGAAAGAGAACAATTTTTATCTGTAGTAAGGTGGACATCATGCTCTAACAGTGTGATGCCAGAAATCTGGCTTTAAGTTCCTGGTGGAAGGAGTGAAAAGATGGTGATTCAAACACACGTATACACAGGTACAAGAGACTAAAGGAGGTAAGGAGAATATTTCAGGGTTACTTGGCCTATTACCTATGATTTACTCTTCAAACTGATCAAAATCGGATACTTAACACTGTCATAAGCAGCATTCTAAGATGGCCACAAAATCCATGGCCTCTAAGGAGCACATTTCATACAATCTCTGCTTGAGTGTGGCCAGAACCTGTGAATATGATGTGGTATCACTTCCCAGATTAAATTCATCAAAGGGGAAATTATCTGACCAGGTCTAACCTAATTAGACGAAGCCTTAAAAGGGATTTCCATGAAGTCAGTGGGACTGGAAGTATGAGAAGGCCTATGGAAGAACTATCTGGCAAAGGCACAAGATTTGCATCTGGCCAACAACTAGCAAACCAAGAACCTCAGTCCAAGAAGCAAGGATATTAATTCTGCCAGCAGCCAACGGGCTTGGAAGAGAACCCCAGATTTTAGATGAGATTCCACTTGCAGACACCTTTACTTCACCCTCGTGAGACTCTTAGAGCACTCAGCTGTATCGTAACAGGTCCTGATCTACACGGCTAAGATAATAAATGGGTGTTAAACCATTAATTTGTGGTAATTTGTCATGCAATAAGAGAAAAATAAGACACGAGGGCATTTCTCATACAATTAAATAGCATAGTGTGTGTGGTACATAGGGTTTGAGACATCATTTTACAAATTATTTTTCTAGCTGCTTTAAGAATAAAATTGTTTCACAACTGACAAGAACATTAATGGTGCACTTTGGTACTTCCCATCCGAACACGAAGTCATTGAGTTTGTGAGTAAAAATTCCCCGAAAAGTTCTTCAGTGTACGTGGGTCTTTTTGATGAGGCGAATTTATTCCTGATTGGCCTCTGTGGGTGCAGCGTGCGCGGGGTACACCAAGCATAAGTCTGACTGCCCTTTGCAGCCCCTGTCGCTCCAGACTGCCTCATAGCGGGACTGGGGGGAAATAGGCTGAGACCAGGACAGACACAGGACAAAAGGCGCTGCGGCTCGTCCCTTGAACCGTAACTCAGTATCTCAAGAAAAGCCGCGCTCCCGTACAGTAATCAGGCCCTCTAAAGCGGTGGCTTGGCTACCGCGCACGCGGTTCCTTTACTGACTCCCAAAGCATCTAGCCAAAGTTTCAATTGCTCGCTAGGGATCACTGAGGCCACTTAAGATGCAGCTGACGGACAGTTCATATCACGTTGAAAACAGCTTTAAAACTAACAAATTGCGTTCCTTGGTCGCTCACTCCGCACGCCTTCGGAGCGGCCACTAAAACCAGGTTTCCGCGTCTCCTCCCCCAAACCCATCTAATACACAACAACTCTATGTGCCCAAGGCCAGGACTCTCCCGCGCGGGACCACCCGGAACGGCGTGACCACGCCCACCCACTGCGCCTGCGTGAGAGGCCGGCTCCGTCAGGCGCGCAGAGGACCTGCAGGCCCCGCCGCGTGGGGCGGAGCCTACAGGCTCATCGCGCCTGCGCGGAGGGCCCGACGGCGTGCTGCGTCGTTACATTTGAAACGAGTGGCGGGGAATTGGTGTGGGAGTCTCTGCTGTCGCTCTCAGCCGGGTGGAAGCGCACTCCTTCGTCTGTAGGACTGGCCATGGCGCTGCAGCTTTCCCGGGAGCAAGGCATCACCCTGCGCGGGAGCGCCGAAATCGTAGCTGAGTTCTTCTGTAAGTCCTCCTCGCGCAGGCCGGAGGGCGGGGAGAACTGAGGCCAGGCCGTCGGGTAGGCCCTTGGCTCAGCCACGGAGGCGGGGGAAGCGGTGGAGGGTAGGAGGCTCCGAGATGCCTCCAATTAAGCTCTGTCTGCCTCAGCCTCCTGCCTGGCGGGAGAATCTAGGAAGAAGCGTATGCAGGCGCCGCCTCCCGACGCGTTGCTAATGGTGGAGCAGGAGGCCTAGGTGCTACTGAGGCCTGCCTCGCGTTGTAGCCCCTCCACCTGCAGCGTTGCTTTAAACTGCAGATCCTACGCACTTCCCACCACCGCCCCCCAAACCAGGCCTCCTCGGCTTAAGACGGAGTACATCCGGGTGGGGCCTACCTATATTTTTGACAACCCCTCGGCCGCGTTTTGATTCCGCTATTGGAGGTGATGGATTAGATTTAGGAAATGCTGTTTTGGACGAGGCCACTTGGACCTTCAGATAGACTCTGGCAGGATTGTGAGGAGAAAGGCGGGGAAAAGAGAGAAAAGCTTGCTGAGAGCATTGGAGGAAGCAATTAATCAGTTGCTAACTCAGATGCAAAAGCCTATTTTGACACCTTCTAACCACATAATCTGAATTGGGACTTGGATTACAGTGAGCTGTAGTACTACTTCGACAGTAGATTAATGCAGTTTGGGGTTTTTCTTTTATTTCCTCAGAAATGTAGGTATTGTATTCTCTTACTTAGAAGCAAGATTTTAAGGATATTTAATGCCACTTTTTACACTGTGCTTTCAACAAGACGCCCACAAACACGTGTTTAGGCATTTACAGTTTTATACCAGTAATGAAACCGCAGCTACATCTGAAAGTATTTTATTTTCCAGAGTTACAATGTGATAATGACTTTTCTTTAACATTCCTTTTGTTTTCAGCATTTGGCATCAACAGCATTTTATATCAGCGTGGCATATATCCATCTGAAACCTTTACTAGAGTGCAGAAATATGGACTCACCTTGCTTGTAACAACTGATCCTGAGCTCATAAAATACCTAAATAATGTGGTGGAACAACTGAAAGGTATTTAATTGTTGAAAACCATTTTGAGTTTTGCAGGCCTTTTAAGACCCGTATTTTCTAGCATCTTGGTGGTCATTTTCCAGCTCTGTACAAAAAGGTGTAAAACATTAAGAATCACTGAGAAGGAAACAGATAATATGTAAATTGAAAGAAAGTCCACTCTTCCCATACTGCAATGTGAGTGGGTTGAATATTTTGATGTTAGGAATCTGATATGGCTTCACAGAACTGTCTCCATCCACTCCCTTAGAAATGATTTGTGCAGTTCATATAGCCGGATAGAACCAAGTTGGAATTTTATGTACTATGGTGGTGTTCATTATTGGAGAAAAATCCAATGTATATTTTTAACATGATATGTTTTCTGTAGCTGCCTAGAGTTTAAGGCCATCATTACTTTAGGATAAAGAAAAATAAAAGTAGATCCAACCTAGGAGCTAAACTTAAAAAAAAAAAAAGAAAAGAATTACTAAGTAATAGAGCACCTAATAGAGTTTTCTTTTTGTGTGTGTGTGTATTTCCATTTATCTTTTTAAAAATCCTGCCTGGAAGTCAGCCTTTTCTCTCTAAACACTCATTGTTTTTATTTAGCTCAAGAAGTTACTGAATTGAATCAGTACTTGTTCTCCATCTATTCCTCCCCCCCCCCATATTTTTCTCTACTTAGGATTCTCACTTGTAATTTTTCTGTGTTGTAGAATATTTCTCCCTAGGTCCCCATTTGCTCTTCCAAAACTAGTTCCAAAAAACACTTACAGTAGTCATCTCTCTTTTTTTTTAATTCTTGAGTCATACATCCTTTTTTTGTTATCAAATACTTCATTTTTAAAATTAGATTAATTGTATTTTTGTTATCTTCAGGGCTAAATCACCTGTAGTCATTCATAGGGCTGTACTCAGATTATTTAGCTTGAAACCTGTAAGCAACTAAGAATCTATGTCATGGTATTTAATGGAGAGGCAAGCCCCACCTAAGCTACTGGTTTTTGGGTTGTCTCCTTTAAGACTGCACTGAGGGGCACCTGGGTGGCTCAGTGGGTTAAGCCTCTGCCTTCAGCTCAGGCCATGAGCTCAGGGTCCTGGCATTGAGCAGGGAGCCTGCTTCCTCCTCTCTCTCTGCCTGCCTCTCTGTCTACTTGTGATCTCTCTCTTTCTCTCTCTCTGTCAAATAAATAAATAAAATCTTTAAAAAAAAAAAAAGACCGCACTGAGGACATTTCGCCTCAGATGTATGCAGACCTTCCTTTACAATTTTGCCCTTTTATTTTAGTTAAAATGGAGGAATTACTCTTCTTAGAGGCAAATTGTTCAATCTGTTTGAATCTCCATCCCTCTTGCCTTTTTAGGGACTTCAGTTCTTCTCTGGTAATTTTGACTTCTTTGTTTTGAGTTATTTTCATTGGTTTCATCTGTCTTCAGTTTTAAAAGAAAAAAATGTCCACGCATCCCAATCCTTAAGTTGCTAGCCAATCTCCTCCTTTTCAGAGCTAAATTGAGAAAAAGTTGATATGTCAAGGGGTAAGCAAAGCTGACAGCCCGTATCCAGCAAGTGGCCTATTTTTGTACTGCCTGCAAACTAAAAATGTTTTCAGATTTTTTTTTTTAAGATTTTATTTATTTATTTATTTTAACAGAGAGAGAGAGAGAGAGATCACAAGTAGGCAGAGAGGCAGGCAGAGAAAGAAAGGGAAGCAGGCTCCCTCCTGAGCAGAGAGCCCGATGTGGGACTCGATCCCAGGACCCTGGGATCATGACTTGAGCTGAAGGCAGAGGCTTAACCCACTGAGCCACCCAGGCGCCCTGTTTTCAGATTTTTAAAGGGCTCTTTTTTTTTTTTTTTAAAGACTATGCAACAGAGACCTAGGTGGCCCACAAGCCCTAAATATTATAAAATTGTTTTATCTCTTAAAAGGAAAAAAAAACTGCGGACTCCTAAAGCATACTATCCTAATTTCTAAGATTAATTCAGGCCTTGTCCTGAGACCCTTTTCTCACTATAATCTCTCTCTAGATGATCTATGACATGTACACAGCTTCACTAACAACCTCTGTGTAGTTGACTCACAAGCATGTATCCAGCCCAATTCTATTGTGCTCATAGGTTTAGTGGCTCCCTTGATATCTTCATGTGGCTATCCCATTGATACTTGAAAACTAACCTTAAGGGGCTTCTGGCTGGCTCAGTCAGTGGAGCATGCAATTCTTGATAACGGGGTTTTAAGTTCCAGACCCATGTTGGGTGTGGAAATTAGTTAAAATCCTAAAACAGAACTTAAGCATCCTCTCCAATTTGCAGTCTGTTTCTCAGTGAATGGATCAACCATCCAACTAATGATATAAACCAAAAAGCTGGGAGCTATCCCTGAGTTTTTCCTCTTCCTTACTCATAAGTAATCAGTAAATCTTAACAGTTTTAACCCTGAAATCTCTTGAATCTATCTACTGGTCCATCTCTAGTAGTGTATCCTGTAAGCCTCATTTCCTCTTGCTTGAATTGCTAATTAATAAATGTCTCTAGATCCCCTCTTTACCTCCACTTTACTTTCCACATCACAGCTAGAAGAATAGTTCTGAAATATAAGTTTAATTACATCACACCATACTTCAAATACAGTAATGACTTCCGTGGTTCAAGTATTAACTTCTTTAATTTGGCCCACATGGGCTTGCATGGTCTGACCCATATGTATCCTGCACAAACTGAACTTGTTCATTCTCCCCTTTCTTTCCCAGTTGTATTACCCTTCTTTCAATCCTTTCGGCAGATGCTCTTCCCTTTTCAGTATTTAAGACCTGTGCCCTTTACTGTATCCTTTTCCATATTTAATGGTATTTATTTGTAGAGCTGAAGTCAAGTGAAACCTCCGAGTCAGATTTTCCTGTATTATGCTCTCATTGCATCACATACTGCACTTTATAACATTTATCACAATTACAATTTTTACCTTATTTGTGCAGTAATTAGATTAATAGCTGTATCCTGCATCTTACCTTGGATTAGGGTGTACTGCATGTTCATTACTCTGTCTTCAGCACTCAATATTATACATCTGGTATAAATACTGAGAATTCGAAAACCAGAGCTAGGTTATTGTGGGACATGTTTTCTGTACAGGTTGGCAGAGTTCCAGAATGCTAGTGGTAGGAATTTGCTGAGGATAGAAAGTGAGACCTGGGAAGAGAGTTGTTTTGTAATGCAGTGAACCAAAAAAGATGCCTTGTTATGTATTGCAGATTGGTTATACAAGTGTTCAGTTCAGAAACTGGTGGTAGTCATCTCAAATATTGAAAGTGGTGAAGTCCTTGAAAGGTGGCAATTTGATATTGAGTGTGACAAGACTGCGAAAGATGACAGGTAAGTATGAAGTAAATTGCTTCCACTCTAATAGATTTTTTCCAAAACTGTTTTCTTTTACTAAATGAGTTCTAAATGAGTTCTAATTATATTGAACTAATTTTATATAAGGTTGTTTGTTTCTAAGTATATTAGATTTGATCTTTAATCTCCTGTGGAGAAGGATTGTGCTCACAAAAGAATTATGCCTATCATGGAATTTTAACATCATTGCCCTTAGGCTAAATCCATAAGTTTCAAACTTCAGTTATTTTTGGTGCTATACATAAAGCTACACATGGTATCTATCCTAGGTGGGCCATTTCATGAATTTTGAAAGGTACTTTTAACCATGAAGTATCATCCTAAACTTTTCCCCGGCTTACTGTATTTCATTTAATGCTGCAAACTTCCTTAGACTCTTCTTAAACTGAAATTTTTAGATCCTCTGGATGGGAGATGCCCATCATTATATGCTAATTTCTAGCATTGTCCTAGGCATGCTTACCTGTAAACTGTAATGAAGTTTGCTCCTGAAGTCTTTGGTCTGTTTTAGAAAATGTTTAATTATAAAAATAACTCCATACACAATTAACATATTTGAAGCAATAGGATATTAGACATTTAGGCATTACTAAAAATGCCAAATGATTATACTGATTAAGTATTTTAGATACTACTTGTTATCTTTAAGATATGCAGAAGCTTTCCTGACTTGAAGCACTTGGCAGCTTTTCTTGTCATCTGTTATTTAATGACCTGATACTAAGATCAACCCTAAAAAGTGATTGGACAGGTAAATGAAATGATAGAGATACATATTGTGCCCAGTAGGTTTCTAAAGGATATATATTTATATTCATGTTAAAAAAGCTTCTTTTGCATGCATTACTTATTTGATTTTGGAAGCACTTAATTAGATAAATAATTTTGCCGGTTTTTAAAATAACTTGTTAAAAGTTAAAATGAATTAATTTGGTTTCTTTGATAGTGCACCCAGAGAAAAGTCTCAGAAAGCTATCCAAGATGAAATCCGTTCAGTGATCAGACAGATCACAGCTACGGTGACATTTCTGCCACTGCTGGAAGTTTCTTGTAAGTATTCTACAACTTCACATTGGCTTAAATTTGTTGTGGAAAAGACTAAGCTACTACTTTAAGAATTAACGCTTTTGTTAAGTTTTTTCTTAATTACCAATGTCATGTTACATGAATGAGAAAAATGTTATAAAGCTAAAGTAATGCTATTTGCATTTTATTTAGAAGTGCTAAAAAGGAAAGGAATGAAAGTATTCTACAGTAGTCACTCTTTGATGTATTTTCTTTCATTTTTATTTTCTACACATTTCTATGTTTATAATTACAGCTATAATTGTGTCTTTTCTTAGTTACTCCTTCATTCATCAGATATATCCTGAATACCTACAATATGCCATATGCCATTCTGGGTACTGGGATATAGCAATCACAGTACCAAGTTGTTATCTTTTCTGTGGCTTAGATTCATGCTGTCTCGTGATATACTTATATTTATGATATATATACTTATATTAATGATATACTTCCTACAAATATTTTTAGTGGTTTTTCTCTTTAAAGAAAAAAAACTCGAGTTTTTCATAAAATAAACTAAAAGGAGTACAGTATGTTTTGTATTAAAATTTCCATTGAGGAAAAGCAGTTAGGTAAAGAGATCGAACTAACCTAGCTTTTCTGACACTATAGGTAATTCAAATGTGAAAGAGACAGGAATGGTAGTTGTACTTTTGAAAAAATAATTGTACTTTAATGATCTTATCCCCAATTTAGGTTCATTTGATCTACTGATTTATACAGACAAAGATTTGGTTGTTCCAGAAAAATGGGAAGAGTCGGGACCACAGTTTATTACCAATTCTGAGGAAGTCCGTCTTCGTTCATTTACTACTACAATCCACAAAGTAAATAGCATGGTGGCCTACAAAATTCCTGTCAATGACTGAGGATGAGATAAGGACAGTAATGGTACTTGTAATTCTCAGATGTGGTTTTCCTGAAACCAAGTCAACTATAGTTGATACATTTTGTTTCATTGGTTAATTTTTAGGTGGGGAAAACTTCTATTGAGCTGTGCATAATTGTTCCATTTTTTGGTACCTGTATGACTTTATACAGGGTTGACATAAATTATTGCACATTGTTCAAAAGGGAACTTGCAGATTACATCAGCACTGTTGTCAATTCCTTGGAAGGTGGTAACTGTAGATGGAAAACTATGGCTATAAAGCTAAATGCCTTTGGTCAAGCACCTTGACTCAAAATAGAGGTTACAGAGATACTGCAATATAAAATACAACAAAAATCTCAATATTCACAGTCTTTATTTAGATCCTGAAATCAATGATAATCTGTAAGTAATGAAATATTGTTCCTATTGGGTCCTTTTGCCATTTATTTCATTTGTATATTTTGCATATTGAAAAATTTCCAATTATTTGATTTTAATTTATATAACTTGAACTTACGAAGCTGTGTATATTGCCACTGTTTAAATTCCCGTGATACAGAACTCTTAAGAATTTTTTTATGTTTTACAAAATCAAGCTTTAAATGATGAGGTAATAAAGTTAAAATATGTATATTTTAAATTTGTCTTAACATATTTTTATATTGGTGTAGTATTAACACACTTAAATAGTAGGATGGATTCAGTATAACAAATAATATCTTATGCCTACCAGGGCCTAAGAATACAAACTTAAAAAAGTCTGAAGGTACTTTCAATTTAATGAACAAGCTTTGATTATACCCCTTTAATCTTATAACTGTGGACTAAGCATCATTCTTCGTATAAAATAATACATGTCATTTGGAATTAATTTGTTTTAGCATACGTTGGCCTATAGAACTTTTCTATACTCCTGGCCTTATTGCCAGCCTACTTTTCCTTATTTTTCCAAGGTCAGTTGAAGGCAAACTTCTAAAAAGTCTCTTCTAGTCTCTGTTCTAAATCTTATCTCATTTTTAAATAATTAAGTGCTTAGTATCAGACACTATACTAAACTCTTTATATGTATTAACTCATTAATCTTCACTGTAAAGTAAAAACACATAGCCTAGATCCATTCAATCAAGAATTGCAAAGTGAGCAACTGTTAATGTGCTAAGTAATGGGATGAATGAAACAGAGTCCTGGCTTTTCTGAAGTTTGAAATAAGAAGGAGAGGAAAATACATGGTAGGCTACCAGAAAGTAACTGTACAGGTTTATCTCATATGTATTTGTCTTTGTTATTTCACCTGAATAATCTGATCTCTTTGATCCTGTTGCCTGCTTGTTAAGAATAAAGAGCAATTCCTCTCTCAGTGCAAGACAAGTAGGTACCAATATTTGGTGATAGGTGTAATGAATGCTATTGTGAAAGAGCCACAGCTGCCTTGAGAATTGAAGCTATCTAATTGAGGTCCACCCACAAGTCTTTTCAGAAATGGAAATGACGTTGAATTAGGTATGGTCAAGAGTCTGGTTTTCCAGCATAAGATGTAGTACAAAGTGGACACTAATACTGAATTCTGGGCTGTTCATAACCTTTTAACATGAAACATTAGGTTGAGAAGGAAAGCAGAAATGGAAGGTCAGTAAAAATATGAAGAGAGTTGAAAATCCTGGAACTACTTTTAGGACAAAAGTTTGAAATTCTTTTTAGAAAGAAATTCCAAGGTGCTTTTGGAAACACTGCCTCTGCTAAATGACCAGAAATAATGTGATTCTTCCCCCAAAAAGCTCACCGGTAGAAACTTTCTTAATATATCATTGATAATAGTCAAATTTCTGTCATTTATGTTTTTATTCACCAAATTAAATGATTCTAATATTAATCACTTTTAATTTGTGATTTCTAACATTACTGACTTTCCCCCCTATACATTATATATCAATCAGGAAATATATATATTGCAGTTTAGTAAGAGCCACGCTATGAGCTTTATTGGTAAAACTCAGTTGGAAAAGCTTTGGCCTATGGCTCCAACTGTACTTGTCCCACCATCTTTCCTATAGTTTGAAGCTCATCTTAGGAGGGAGATATTTAAACCAACAGGTTCAAGAATTGTGAATGACTGATGAGCACTGGGTGTTATATGTAAGTGATGAATCACTAAATTCTGAAACCAATATTACAGTATATGTTAATTAACTAGAATTTAAATAAAAATTTGGAAGGGAAAAAAAGCTTGCATGACTTCCATACCATGTTAAACCAGAGAAGCCAAGATTCCAAGAGAGTCTGATAGGCCTGGCCTAGGCTCTGACTCAGTTTTGCTTACCATAGGTAGAGGAATGAAAACATGTTCCGATTGGGCCTGTCAGGGTCTGAAATAGAGGCCCAGAAGGGACTGAACCACACTTGGTCTTCAGGATTCTTCTTGCAGTGTCATCAATTGGACAGAGAAGTCAAGCCTTCATGGGAATTTTACACAGAGGTATAAACGATCTCATGTATTAGTTGGGTTTTGCTACATAGCAAACAACCATAGAATAACCATAAGCATTTTTTTTTTCCTGTTAAGTGTGGGTTATCTGGGGTGCTTGTCTTATTCTTATGCAAATCTGCAGGTCACATGTCTCATTGTACCATTGTAGGGGCAAAGGCTAGCCAGGACTCTTAAAACTTAGCTTCCACACTTCCACACTTTCACACATTTTTGCCCACATTCCACTGATGCGGGCAAGTCTTGTGGCTAAACCAAACTTCAGTGTGGAAGGGAAGTGTACTCCTCCCACAGAGTTTGGAGGAGGGTTATGTGAAAATGTGATGAAAATGATACTATAAGGAAGGATCAGAATAGCTATAATAATGCTACATTGTAACTCATGTTTTCCACCAGATGTCACTAATGCTGCAATATTCAAATTAAGGTGAACTTTTGACTTGATAATATTAGCTTTTGTTTTTGGAAATTAACATTGGGATTTCTAGCTACAAAAATATAAAGAGATCAGAGGAGGAAAACAGGATCTGTTATTGGCTAGGCACTTAACATGAATTATTTCATTTAATTCTCATGCTTTAGTGCACAAGTAGAATTGTGGGATCAACAGGCATGCAAATTGCACCACATTTTTTAGAGTTTAGCTGGTCTCTTCTGTCCATGACCAAGGAAGTTCCACCGGCTTCTCAGCAGGCTCATCAAAAGGAGTGTTTCTTCACATGTTTCCTAATGGCTCTTACTTTTTACATCCTTTTAGCAATTGAGTGTCCAGAACTTTTCATTTATTGTGCTTTACAAAACTCCCATGTTTCTTTGGGTGCATTTGTATTTACACTTTCCTCAGATGATTTTAACCAATGAATGATAGGAATCAAAAGACAGAGGACTTAATCTTATAACTTATCTGTGTTGTTCAAAGAATAAAGTGCATTTGTGAGCAGTTATGAAACTGTCATAAAGAATTGTTCATTAAGTAACCTCAGTCGCTATTTAGGGAATTAATTTTTGGCTAAGGTAAATAATTTCTTATTTTTTTATTAATTATATGAAATTAGATTTTAAGTTACTTTGTTCAGTGTGACCATGATAAAAATATGTGTTGGAATAACTATCGAATAGAAATGCTGCTAAATTTCAAATTTTATTAGCTACATTTTCTAAGAACAGATCTTTAAAGATCTTTCCATTCTTCATGAACATGGCTTTGAAAGCCAGCAGTATTAACTGATGCTTATTAAAAAAAATCTGGTTGGGAAAGCTACTTAATCTTCATTAGAGTTGACAATCCTGTTCCAATCTGGCAAAAACACTGTAGCCTTAGCAACAAAACTATTAGAAAAGGCCTAGAGAGAAAAATGTCAAGAGTTGACCCTCTGATTACACAAGTCAGTTTATATTACCATTTCACCTATTTTTGTGCTCTTACCATTTGATCTATTTTTATACTAGAGAAACATAATTTCATTTATTTGTATAAATTCCATTTTCATCTGCGTTTATCTGCACCATTTTGCTATGCAGCTTGTTTGCACAAAGGAACACATCAGATCAAAATCTTTATTGTTTTGGCATTTTATCTGTGCTAAAAAAGGCCTCTGAATATAAGCATGACCACTCATGCTCCACTTCCATGCAAGGGAAAGATCCCAAACCTCTTAAAAACTATCTAGATATGGACATGCCCAGTGGATACCTAGACATGGATCTGAATTTCTTTCTGAATGGCAGTCTTACTGACTCACACATTTTCTTTAATCCTCACAACAACCCTAAAATGGGAGTTTTACGCATGTAAAACCTGAGATTCAGGGAGGCTAGGTAATTTGCCCAACTTCAAACATCCAGAATCTGTCTCCAGGCCCGACCCCAAGGCCAGTATTCTTTCTATTATATCTCATTGCTTCTCAGAGACTAGGGAACAAAGGAGGGTGCCCCTGCTCCAGTGCACGGACTCAGCCAGAAAAACTAGACTGCTCCTTGACTTTAACCCCAAGTTGGAGAAGGAGAACTCAACAATATTTAAGTACCAAGTTGCATTAATCTTTTAAAAAATACTTTTTCCATAACAAGCAGTCATTAAATGTTTATATACACAGAGTATTCTGCTGTATGATAACCACATACATTTTCTTCCATCAACATTTCTTCTCTCATTCTTTCACTTGTTTTTGTAACTATGTGCTGTGCTGGAATTTAACCAGTTTGAGAAATAGAGGAGACAGAAGGCAATTGAGATGTATGTTCTCATCCAAATCATGGATTTCCCTAGCCAAGCTGGGTGGAGTGAGACTTAGGCCTCAAGCAGAAACAGGGTTTGCTACTACACCTCCGGAAATGAGCCAGGGAATGGCCAGGCAACTACAGGCGTCCTCACTCAAGCCCACTCCAGCATGGGAGTAAGAAGCCCTGCATGCTGAATGGCAAGGACACAATAAGAAAGCACTTTAACAAGCTCCTATAAGTCTTAGAAAGTTCTTTTCTATGTCGCTTGGGATGGAGGGAGAGAGGGGCCCAAAGTGTCGCTCCCAACACCACCTTCTGTCATCAGGATCAGAGAGGAAACCTGGAGAGTAATGTGCATCCCTCCCAACATTTGCCAGCTTTTTGAACTTTTTAGTATATTACACTGTGTGTTCCACTGGCGTCACGTGAGTTGCTGTAGGTACCATGCTCACAGGCAATTTTTAAAAAATAATTATAGTCATGTATTTTTTTAATATGTATTCAGAAAAATGTATAACACATTTTAACACATTTTAACACATTACCATGAGCAAAGATCATGAAGTCCACACTGAATACTTAAAAACATATCAACGTTTGTATGGGTGGTGCAAACGTAGACAAGGCATAACGGTGGCACACACATGATGGAAGCCTGCAGAACAGTGCCGTAATCATCGTGTTCCCGGGGGGGGGGGGGGGGGGGGGGGGCACCAGGGCAGCCGCTCTCCTCAGCAAAGCTGAGCATGCTCACCGTGCTGCTGCGCTCACTCCTAAACTCTGATTCTCCCTACAGAGCCCTTCTGGAACTGCTGGAGGGCATCTTGCTTTCTGCCACAAAAAACTCGAGCACTATGAGTCAGAACTCCATGCAGCAGCCTAAGCTGAAAGTTCACTCTCTGTTCATTTCCTGTGACACATTATGTCCAGTCACGTTGTCCAAAGTGGCTCACCAGACTTTATGAAATGAACACAGAGACTGTATCCACATTAAAATGTCCCAAATTCGAACAATATGAAACTCTTTTATGACTCAACTTCCCCTCAGACTAAATCCCCTCACCAAAAAAAAAAAAAAAAAAAACCCACCATGGAAAGTTCAAATGACTTCATTCTCAGTTTTATGCAGTTGGTTCAGTGTCAGCCAGAGGCTTTTACTCAGAGCCTGGGTTCCTAAGGCTGCAGCCATGTCCTGGAATTTCACAGAAATGGGTGTAGCTTCTTCAGCCTCTTCAAAGTTAGTTCAACTCTCTAATTAGTTCTAGTTTCCAAGAGGTCAACAGTTAAAAAAGAAACTGCATCTTCACTATAGAAGTTGTCACAAACAAAACTGTGGTTCCCCAGTTCAGTGAATAGGTAATGTCTGCTGTTCTCAGCCAAAGAGCATGGCAGGTAACTAGGCTCTCCCTACATTGGGGACAGCGAGGACCTGGAACTGTTGGGTTTCAGTCCCATAACAAGCCAGCCAGTGGCACCAGTGTTGAGTCCACAGCCTCGCTAAGTCCGTATTCTCTGAGCAGACGGTGTCCAGCAACAGTTGGGCTTCCATGTTTAATACATGTGTGTATTTATTTATTTCTGTTGTTACTGTTTTGTTCAGATGACGTGTGTGAGACCCTCCCATATATATTGCCTACTTTCTCTCAGAGAGTGACCCTTGAGACATTAATGCCTTCTTCGAAATTTAGATATTCTGGTCTCTTCATGTTCTTGTGTTTCGTGTCTCATGCTTTTGGCACTTGGGTGCAAGATAGTGGTCTAGAGAAAGTGTTTACTCCCAAACTCCTCCAAGTGTGTTCTCTCCAGAACAGTGGAGTGAAGTACACTCTCCCCTGTGAATGCATGAGGGATGAGGTAATGAATGTCACCCTACTCCCTTAGCATAATGTTTAACCTCCTCATATACCACATTTTATTCTGAGAATAGTAGTTGTCATCACTCTTCCATAGACTTTCCTTTCCTACCTGGGCAGGTTGAGTTGGACCTGGCTCGTAAGCAGTTGACCAGAACCAAGTTTCTAAGAAAATAAAATACCACAATCACAGTAAGAGACAATGAGTCAGGATTACTCTTTGTCAAGAAGTAACAGAAGGATAACAAAGCTTAGCAAGACTTTAAGAAGATTCTAGGGATCACAGATTAAAGTAGTCAAAAGTTAGTATTCCAAAGAGTTGCGCGATTGAAAAGATAGAAGACAAGCACAAACAAAAAAGGTTCCAAACTTAAATTCAGGGCAGAAATTTTCTGTTCTTTCACTCCTTCCTGTCTCAGTAGGATCTGACCACTGGTGTAAGGAGAGGGACTGCAGCTGGGAAGGAAGTGAAGCCAAGAGCTGCAGCTGCAAAAAGTCGGGTGTTTTTTTTTCTTTTAACTTTTATAGTGTAAAATTAATACATACACACATTTTTAAAAATCAAGTAGTACAGAGTGGTACCAAATGAAAAGTAAATTCTTTGCCTGAATTTGTTCCCTGATTCCTCATTTCCAGCTCCCTATTTTTAAATATTTTCTGTGTTGCTGGTAGTTATCACAATACTTCTGAAACCTATGATAATACTTTCATTTCTTGTTTTATCGACTTTAAATAGCATCTACTGAAAGATGAGAAACTTACTTCTTTTATCCATCCACTTCTACACTTTCCAGTTATATTGCTTTGGTTTTTCTTGTGATTATCATTTTAAAGTGTATGCTTAAGTCTGTATTTTTTAACTTCAATTTTGGACAGTATATCTTGATTTTTTGCTATAAAACTAAATAGATGAAAAAAATCTGTGACATTATCTTCCATGTCTCTCTGCTGCCGTAATATTCAGACTTCCATTTTTTTATATATTATCAATGTTAATATTAGATTCTCTTTTATAGTTGTTGTCTTCCAAGTTTTGTTTATATGTTGATTCTACAAATTAAAATAGCATTTCCATTATTCCAATGATTAAATTACTCCTTACCGAAAGACAAATAGCTCAACTTAATGGAGAAAGGATAATCTTATATCATTAAAACTGAAAGATGAATGTTCCAAGTGTCAAGTTCAAATGGGATTATTTGAACTCAATCTTCAAGACTTTCTATTAAATTTAATTTGGTCGATGTTACCTTTAATTTCCCAGAAATCTTTCTTTGTCTTTATTCTTATTTCATAGTCACCCATTCTTTGCCTTCTTGACTCTGAATATGTTAGTTGATTTTGTATTCTTAATCAGTTTTTTTTCTTTCCTGTTCTCTTACTTGTTTTCTTCAGGATTCAACTGTTATAATATCTGTTCTAATTGGATCTTTCTCATTTTTGTTTTTCACTTACTCTAAATTTTATGGGTTTTTCCCCCATATATGTGAGTGATAAGAAAGGTTGACTAGTGTTGGTAGTATGATTTGCCACTGTGGTATTAGACATCTTTCTTGAATGAAAAGATGGATGGCAAGGTTTATGTACATATAAGCTAGTAGTACTATTTTAGGATACATTTAGGTATTTTGTTCACCATTTATTTTTTGAAAATTGACTTTTAAAAATATTACATTAAAATATCATGTCTTATTTACTAAGTTTTTTGGTGCACCTCAAATTTTTTGTGCCCGGTTTCACTCATGGTAGTATCTGTTTGCTTTGGGCCAAGGGCCTGAAAGGTTAAATATATTTCCAGTATGGTCAGTAGAGGGCAGCAAAGGGTAGTGGAGTGAGCACTCACTGCCAAGGCCTGGGTATACATTTTTCCCTCTCTTTATAGATATAAAAATCAATTCGTGGTAGGAGAAAGTCCAGAGTGCCAGACTCAGGAGAGAAATTACTTATAGGGATACTGATCCAGGATAGGGATCAAAATGAGGAGGTACAATTTACAGCCTGGTATCTATCATAGGGATGTGAATCATTAGACTTTCACAGTCCTGACTCCTACTCCCTGCCTATCTAAAGCCTAAGATCTGGATCCATAAAGTAACAGGAGTCTCCTGTCCACCTTGGGAGCTGATGCAAACTTCCTGTCTGAGAGTTAGGACATGGAACCAGCAGCAGCTTAGGATTCCACAACCAGCCATTTCAGGAAGGAGAGACAGAGTGGGATATGGGATATACAAACACTGACAGTTGATAAAAACACTCACATGTGTGTCAATTAAATAATGTGGGAGCCAACCTAAATGGATGTGGCTTAAAATATATTTTCTTTCCTCCCCCAGAAGGGAAACATTGTTTAGGTGATGAAAAACTATATGACTTTGAAATTAGACAAACTTGACTCTACAGATATCAGGTATGTGGTTCTCAGTTACTTAACTTTACTGAGCTTCAGTTTCTCCATTTATAAAATGGAAATAATGATTCTTACCTCACAAATCTGCTGCAAGGAAATGAGATGATGCCCATAAACTGCCTGGCAAAGAACTTGGCAATTTGTTGTTATTCAATTGGCATTACTACCTGTTCTCTCTCCCTGCCTTTGGTCATGGGGAAAATTCCCATGATATTGTTGCTATTTTTGAATAAAAAGTCTCATTGTCTCCTATAAGCATAAGTAAATTATTTGAAGGATTACTCTGTGTGGTATCATACTAACATTTCTGCAATATAATTTCATTTAATTCTCATAACAACTCTATGAAGCAGGTGCTTTTATCGTTGTCATCTTGAGTTTATAGATGAGGACATCGAGGCTTTAGAAGTGTAACTGGTTTACCCAGTATCATGTAGATAATAAATCATGAGGAAGGATTACAGCTAGGTAATTGGATTCTAGAGCTCATGCTCCTGACACTGAAGAATGTTTTCCAGTATGCACATTTAATCAAAGATTTAAAATTTTAAGGGAAGAAATCAAAGAAGAAATTTAAAAATACATGAAGACAAATGAAAATGAAAACACAATGGTCCAAAAACTTTGGAATGCAGCAAAAGCTGTTCTACAAGGGAAGTTTATAGAAATCCAGGCCTACCTCAAGAAGCAAGAAAAATATCAAATAAACAACCTAAACTCACATCTACAGAAGCTAGAAAAAGAACAAACAAAACCCAAAACTAGCAGAAGAAAAATAATAAAGATTAGAGCAGAAATAAATGAAATAGAAACTAAGGGGGAAAAAATAGAGCAGATCAATGAAACCAGGAGCTGTTTTTTTTTTTTTAAATATCAACTACATTGATGAACCTTTAGCCAAACTCATTTGAGAGAGGGGGTGGGGAGGGAGAGATGGGGGTGTGGGACTCAAATAAAAAAAGATCAGAAGTGAAAGAGGAGAAATGACAGCCAAAACCACAGAAATATGAAGGATTGTAAGAGAGTATTATGAAAAATTGTATGCAAACAAATTGGACAACTAGAAGAAATAGATAAATTCCTAGAAACATATAACCTCCCAGAACTGAATCAGGAAGAAGTAGAAAACTTGAACAGACTGATTACCAGCAGTGAAATTGAATCAGTAATCAAAACACTCCCAACAAACAAAAGTCCAGGACCAGATGGCTTCACAGGTGAATTTTACCAAGCATTTAAAGAAGAGTTAATGCCTATTCTCAAACTACTTAAAAAAAAACAGAAGGAAAGCTTCCAAATTCATCCTATGAGGCCACCATTATCCAGATATCAAAACCAGATAAAGACACTACAAAAAAGAGAGAGAGAGAGAGAGAACTACAGACCAGTATCTCTGATGAACATAGATGCAAAAATTCTCAACAAAATGTTAGCCAACCAAATCCAACAATACATTAAAAAATCATTCACCATGACCAAGTGGGATTTATTCCTAGGATGCAAACATGATTCATATTCACAAATCAATTAACATCATACATCACATCAACAAGAGAAAGGATAAAAAACACATGATCATTTTAATAGATGCATAAAAGCATTTGACAAAGTACAACATCCATTCATGATAAAAACACTAAAAAAGTAGTTTTAGAGGGAACATACTTCAACATAATAAAGATCATATAAAAACCTATGGCAAAAATACTCAATGGTGAAACACTAAGAGCTTTTCCTCAAGATCAGGAACAAGACAAGCATGTTCACTCACTTCTTTTATTCAGCATAGTACTGGAAGTCCTAGTACCAGCAATCAGAAAAGAAGAAGAGATAAGCAAAATCCAAATGGGTAAGGAAGAAGTAAAACTTTCATTATTTGCAGGTGACATGATACTATATATAGAAAATCCTCAAGACTCCACCAAAAATAAACTAAACTGATAAATGAGTTCAGGAAAGTCACAGGATACAAAATCAATATACAGAAATCCACTGCATTTCTGTACACTAATAATAAAGGAACAGAAAGAAAAGAAACAGTCCCATTCACAATTACACGAAAAATAGTAAAATACCTAGGAATAAACTTGAATAAGGAAGTGAAAGACCATACTATATACTCTCTCTGAACACTATAAAATACTGATGAAAAAAATTGAAGACAACATGAATGGAAAAATATCCCGTGCTTATTGATGGAAGAACAAATACTTTAAAATGCCCCATACACCAAATAATCTACAGACTCAGTGCAATCCATATCAAAATACGAAGAGTATTTTTCACAGAACTAGAGTAAATAATTCTAAAATATTCATGGTACCACAGAAGGCCCCAAATAGCCAAAACGATCTTGAAAAAGAACAAAATTGGAGGTATCACAATCCCAGATTTCAAGATATATCACAAAGCTGTAATAAAACAAAATAGTATGGTATTGACAGAAAAGTAGACAATAGATGGTTGGAACAGAATAGAGAATACAGGAATAAACCATGATTTTATGGTTAGTTAATGTACAACAAGGGAGGCAAGAATATACAATGCAAAAAAGATAATCTCTTTAAAAACTGATGTTGGGAAAACTGGACAGCTACATCCAAAAGAATGAAACTGGACCATTTTATTACACTATACACAAAAATAAAGTTCAGAATGGATTAAAGACCTAAATGTGAGACCTGAATTCAAAAAAGTCCTAGAAGAAAGCACAGGCAATAATTTCTCTGACATTGGCTGTAACAATATCTTTCTAGATACGTCCCCTGAGGAAAGGGAAACAAAAGCAAAAATAAATGATTGGGACTACATCAGAATAAAAATCTTCTACACAGCAAAGAAAACCACCAACAAAACTAGTAGACAACTTACTGAATGGGGAGAAGATATTTGCAAATGACATAAAAGGCTAGTATCTAAAATATAAAGAAATTCTACAACTCAGCACCAAAACCCACAAATAATCCAATTTAAAAAATGGGCAGAAGACATGAACAGACATTTCTCCAAAGAAAACATAGAGATGGCCAACAGACACACAAAAAGATATTCAACATCACTCATCATCAGGGAAATGAAAACTACAGTGAGCTGTCACCTCACACCTGTCCAAATGGCCAAAATCAACAACATAAGAAACAACAGATTTTGGTGAGAATGTGGAGAAAAAGGAGCTCTCATGCACTGTTGGAATGCAAACTGGTGCAGCCACTGTGGAAAACAATATGGAAGTTCCTCAAAAAATTAAAAATAGAATTGCTATATGATCCACTACTGAGTGTTTACCCCCCAAATGGAAAAACACTAATTCATGGGGTACCTGGGTGGCTTAGTTGGTTAAGAGTCTGACTCGTGATTTTGGCTCAGGTCATAATCTCCGGTTGTGGGATCGACCCTTACATTGGGTTTCGGCTCAGGTCATAATCTCTGGTTGTGGGATCCACCCTTACATTGGGTTCTGCATTCAGCACAGAGTCTGCTCATGATTCCTTCTCCCTCTTCCTCTGTCCCTATTTACAGTAGCCAAATTATGGAGACAGCCCAAGTGTCCACTGATAGATGAATGTATAAAGAAAATGTGGTGTATATACACAATGGAATATTATTCAGCCATAAAAAAAGAAAGAAATCTTGCTATTTGCAACAACATGAATGGATCTAGAGGGTATAATGCTAAGTGAAATAAATCAGAGAAAGACAAATACCATATGACTTCACTTACATGTGGAATTTAAGAAAACGTATGAATAAAGAAAAAGACAAACCAAAAAACAGACTCTTAGCTATAGAAAACAAACTGATGGTTATCAGAAGGAAGGTGGTGGGGGGATGGGTGAAATAGGTGATGGGGATTAAGGGTACACTTATCATGATGAGTGGTGAGTAATGTATAGAATTGTACCTGGGTGGCTCAGTCATTAAGCATCTGTCTTCGGCTCAGGTCATGTTCCTAGGGTCCTGAGATCGAGCCCACATGGGGCTCCCTGCTCAGTGGGAAGCCTGCTTCTTCCTCTCCCTCTGCCCCTACTTGTGTTCCCTCTCTCACTGTGTCTCTCTCTGTCAAATAAATAAATAAAATCTTAAAAAAATTGTTGTATACACTATATTATAGACCTGAAACTAATATAACATTGTATGTTAATTATACTGGAATTGAAATAAAACAAAGACAGAAATTTTAAAAGAAAAAAATTGAATTAAGAGAATGTCTTGTCTTTGCAACATGCTTAAAAATGTTGGTATTATGGGCATAGGACCACCTTATACTATCTCTTCTATTTGATATTTAGGGTGAAAATTTAAGTGTTCAATCAAATTGATGAAAACAGACCTATTACTCTATTCAGAGCTCATTCATCAAATTTACACACATAGCAATGGTATTTTGGAAGAAATGAAGCTTTAGTTATTACTGTAAGGTAACTATTACGTGACTAAGGAAAGTTCCCTTTATCTTTCTAAGAGAAACTTTCCTTTGCTTTACTACAAGGGAAAGATAGTATCAGAACACTACATACATCTCTCTCAATTAGTTCCTGGAAACCAGTTACTCACAATCCTGGTTACATATAAGAATCATTCAGAAAGCTTTTTAAAAATACAGGTTTTTCCGGATCTGATGAATCAGAACCTCTGGGGGAGGAGATTTCAGGAGGAATGCCTGAAAAGTTCCCCCAAATAAGTCTGACGCACGTCAGAATTGATAAGCAGGAACTAGATTCTAGAAGGAGAGAAGTTTTCCTGGCATCTAAATCTGTAACCTCTCTGAATGGAGAGGCAGAGAATGGGACAAAATCTAGGAACTGGGGAAGGTGCAGAGATAAGTCTGCCTACATTTTCACCTTAAATAAATTTTGTCAGATGCTTCATGGGAGGCCTAAAAATGTTGCCCAATGAGCCTCCATGGTTGTAATACAGTGAAGCATGTCCAGAATAGCACTTATCCCTTTTAAAGTGGTGAGAAGGGGCGCCTTGGTGGCTTAGTCAGTTAAGCTTCTGACTCTTGATTTCCAATCAGATCATGATCTCAGCTCAGGTCATGATCTTAGGGTCGTGAGATTGAGCCCTGGGTCGGACTTAGCACTGTTTGTGCTTGTCTCTCTCCCTCTGGTCCTCCCCACCCCAAATAAATAATTAAAATCTAAAAAAAAAATAAAAGTGGTAAGAAGTCTGAAGGCCACTATCTACATGTCACTTCTGTGCTAGTTTGATTTTAAGATGAGAGGCCTCAATAAAGTCTAAAAGGACCATCAGACTTGTGCTCTCATCTTTACCTGCTTTTTCAGGCATGTTTCATGTTCCTGTACCTTCTGCCCATGTCTCCAATCTAGCAAACTCTTCCATGTCTCTGAAACGTCACATATTCGTATTCTCTCCCTTCACCTGAAAAATTTATCTTCCCTCCCAACCCACTTCTCTTCTTGTCATCACCCTCTTCCTTCCCCTTTTCTCTCCTCTCTCTAATTAATCCCAAATTATTCTTTAAAGCTTATTTCAAATGAGCTCTTCAAAGTAGCCTTCCTCTCCACAGTTGAAATCAGATGTCAGGTCCCTCTTTTAATTTCTCATCTCACTCTAATTTTTCTCTGCAGCACTTCCCAGAGTCTGGTGTTACAGTTATTTATGGCACTCTCTGTTTAGTGTCTGCCCTCCTGCCCCAATTTAAATCCTGGTTTTCTGAGAGTTGGGCCTGGATCCCTGTTGCTCAGACCTATCAAGAGCCTTTCTCCTAGTATGGGTTTGAACACTATCTGTTGAATGGATGAAGTAAATGAGAGAGAGACTATTTTAAGTCACACCTTTCTCCTCCCATCCATGCCAGAAGACTCTTTCATTCACCCATTCAATAGAATTTTTTAATTCCTCCAATGTGCCAGTGTTTGTGAGAATTAAATGATAAATCAGATATAGACTCTTTCCTTGAGGTCCATAGAGTTGAGTGGGGAGCAAAAGAAAGGGAATTTACATACCTGGTATAGGTGCCTGTAAGGAAAACCATAGACTTTGTTAGTAGGATCCAATTTCAGTCCTCCACAGTTGTCAAAGGAAAGACGCTGTCCATGGAGAAGAGTGGGGGGCCCTCATGGGAAGCTGGGTGACCTCCTGAGTAGGCTGGATTTGAATCCTTCATTTTACGTCACAGCCACTTGGATTGAAAATGTCTAACCTGTCTGTTCAGCAGCTTGCCTCATCTGTAAAACGGTCAGTTTTCCAGTGGTCAAGGAGCACTGTCTTCGCAGAAAATGTTTTTAACAGACTACTGTAGGTTCTGTAACACTAAGATGATGTCCAGATGGGAAATAGATGTTTAGCATCACTAGCCATTAAGGAAATGCACATTAAATCCACAGGGAGATATCACTACACAGCTGCCAGAATAACTAAAATAAAAAATGACAACACCCAGTGCTAGTGTGGATGTGGGGCTATAATCCAGAACCCCTGCAGCAGGTGGTGAAGCAAACTGTGATACAGCCATACCCTGGCATACTACTAAGAGACAGAGAAATGAATGAACCACGAGCACCTGCGGCAAGCCGGGTGACTCTCCAGTTATGCTGAACGGACAAAAGCAAATCACCAAAATGTTACGTACTCTATGATCCCATCTGTATACCATTCTTGAAATGGCAAAATTGTACACATGGAGAACAGATTTTTGACTGCCAGGGATTAAAGAGGTCATGGAGGTGGGAGGAAGTTTGTGTGGTTGTAAAAGGGTAAAAGGAAGGATCCTTGTGGTGATGGAAGTGTCTGGAAGTCTCTATGTGTAATAAATTGGTGTAACTTCTCTGTATTACTTCTTACAGCCTCACATAAATCTATAGTTATTTCAAACTAAAAAGGGTTACTTTTAAAAAATCAAAACATGCAGGCCAAATCAAGGAAATAAGTATGTCAGTTTGGCAGTTATGACATGAGCCTTAGATCCGTGATGTCATAATGGCAGTGATCTCAGGCTACTGTGGAATCCTGAGGCTTCAAGCACTTTACAGTACTCTGCCAAGAGCTGTAGACTCACTCGATTTTCAGTCCTGAGAACTGAAGACACAACGATGTTTACGTCAATCAGAAAGCCTTCTGAACTTATAGGTGGTCGTTCAAGACTTCACCGCATAAGGTAGTCTTTTGATATTACTATTTTTGAGCCTCAGACAGACTGATGTTAACAGGAAGTGTTGTTCTCTTTTGTTTCTTCTAATACTTGTAAACTAATGACTAACTTCAGCACCAGCTTCATGAAAAAGCTACTCAGCTTCCTAAGATTCAGTGCTGCTGAGCAGAAGAGAGCAGGTGTTAGTCTTGGGGGAAGACATTCTTGACTCCAGGAGAGAGAATTTTCCCAGGTCTATGAAAATATCTGTCATATTTATGAAAGAATTTTTGCGTTCTGTTCAATTGAGTTGTTTTACCTGTTAGGACCAGAAAGCCCTATCAGAGCTTGGAGCTCAGCCAAGCAATAGCTAAACGAACTCTTGTGTTTAGAGACTTTTTGATGTTTCCAGTATTCTTGTCGAACTTTGAGAATTTTTCCCTGAAATTTGAATATTGATTTGGATAAGACTGGGCTCAATTTCCAGAATCTTCAGTTGTCTTCATTTTTATCTTAACATGAAAGCAAGTTGTAATTAATCCTTTACAAACACCATATCATTTTGTTTTATATTAGGCCACAAATTGTCCTTTTCGTTGTTGTGGTTTGTTTGCCTTCTTGTAATACACTTTACCTCTTGGTTCTCTCCTTCCTAACAGCTCATGGTTAGCTTTGCTGCTTTCTCTATCCCACCTCTAAGTGCTGGCCTGCCCGAGGTCTTTGTCTTTGAAACTGTTCCCCATCTGCATCAGTTCCCCAAGCGACCTCCTCTCTCTCTCTTTTTTAAGATTTCGTTTATTTGAGAAAGAACGAGAGTGTGTGTGTGAGAGAGAGAGCAGGAGCAGAGGGTTGGGGCAGAGGGGGAGGCAGAAGCTGAGCAGTGACCCCGATGCGGGACTCAATCCCAGGACCTGGGATCCTGACCTGAGCCCAAAGGCAGACACTTAACCAACTGAGCCACCCAGGTGGCCCCACCTCATTTCCTTCAATAGCTTTCTATAACTCAGTGATCCCTGAATGTGAGCTCTGGCGCCCAGCTTTGGGGGTGGAGACTAAATTTTAGTGCTGTGTGAACCTTGACATTTAGCATATAACTCTATTGTATATTTAACTAGTAACTGGCTGCTCCGCGGTCTTTGGTGGGTTGCAGGAAGAGCTCTTCTGTTGAGGTGGACACCCACAGCGAAAGCACTATATCATCTGAGACCGCCGCTGGATCCCTGCTCATTGACAGCCCCGTGGAGCTCAAGAGAGGCTGGAGGAGGGAGAAGCGGCACCTCTTCTTGTTCAGCGATCTGTTGCTGATGTCCAACACCAAGTATGTATGCCACGCTACATGCTCTTGTGAGGATCACAAAGTTACAATTCCATGAACCCTTACCATAAGACATTTTTTCTTTTGTTTTTGCCAGTGTTTGGATCCTTCATTCATTCAACAATTGCCTATGGAGGTCTTGTTTTATGCCATGCCCACCCTGCAGAGAATGCAATAGAGAACGTGACAGGCAGTGTGTCTCTTGTTGGGACTTACAAGTGATAAAAATAAGAGAGGGAATTATAGATTGTGATTAGTGCTTCTGAGAGAAGGTAGACTGGGGGGAGAAGATGGGAATGTAGCAGGGGTAGTCTAGGAGGACCTCTCTGAGGTGGCAGAACTGAGATGAGAAACAGCCACATTGGTAGACAAGGTGCCTGAACTTCTAGGCTGAGGGACCGGTAGGTGCAGTCTGACCCCTTGGAGGGAGGGGGGCTCAGGGAAGGGTGATCTGACTAGGGCTGAGAGCGTGGGGCATGCGTTCAGATGTGATATGTACTCTGGGGTCCAATCACACAGTGTCTTCACAGGAAATATTTTGCCGAAGGATTTTCAACTAGGGGACTGCCCAAATTTGATTTAGAGCTCTAGCAAATTTTTCTGACAGTTGGTAGATGATGGATGGATGCATAAACAAGAGTGGGAACAGGGAAACTGGGTAGCGGGGCGGTAGTCTGATGGTTGCTCTCAAGGGATCCATCGTGGGAGTACAGTAAAAGCAAGGAGGCAGCATACAGATTTGGAACATATGCTGGAGACAGAACCAACTGTGTGCGCTTTCCTTTTAGTCCTGAACACAAATGCAGCTAATACCCAGCCTGGAACCTGATGATTGCTCAGTAAATGTCTGAAGGCAGGTGGATAGGAGTTCATCTGTTTCCTTGCTCCATCTCTGTTTCCATTATGTCTCTGATGTCACAAAACATCATGTCCATTATGTCTCTGATGTCACAAAACATCATGAAAGTTGGAGAATTTCCAACAAACCAAATATCAAGAAGCTTGTTGGTCACTAGAAAAAACTAACCCCCCGCTTTTTTTTTTTCTGCCCTTACCCCAGCTCCCAGTTATGCCCTGCCAGGGGCAAGATATGCAAATACTAATTTGGCAAAATGCTATACTCAATCTGAGTGATGTAAATGATAATTTATCAGGGGCTTACTACATGTCAGGTTTTGTTCTAAGAACTTCATGTACCCAATCTTGTCCAACCTTACAACTATGCTGTGAGATGGGATTATTTTTGTTTTAGAGAAGACCTTGATACTCAGAGGTCTAAAGGTTTTTTCCCAGGTCACCATATTAGTAATTAGTAGAGTCTACATTTGAAGTTAGGTCCATTTATTTCAAAGCACTTCTAGTCTTTCTATTTTTCTGAAATTCTTTGAACATTCCACAAACACCTAGATTCTCTTTCATCATTGAACTCATTGAAATCAACCTTTATGTTGAGAAAACAACTAACTCCAATCTGTTTGATATCTGGTAAGAGATCAGAATGCTTAATGAACTGAAAAATGAAGGAAGTATATCTGTCCAAAAAACAAAAAACAATCAGAGGCAAAGATAGAAATAGTAAACTATATCTGAGATGAATGAAATTGCCTACAGATGTAGCCTTGGAAGTGGCAATGTCATGAAGAGGACAGAGAGAAGACTGTCCAGGTCCTGGTATGAGACCCATATGAAGCACTCTCTTCCTCCTGATAGAGGGCCAAGTCATTATTTTTTAAAATGCAGGCTAGTTATTATTCTCTTTGTTTAACCAAGGTGAGTATGGGAGACTAAATGTGTGGGATGCATGTTGGGGACCACACGAGGAGCATTACAGATGCCTCGTGTAACTTCCCCTCCACCCACTGGCTGCAGAAATGAAAATGGGGGTGGAGGAAGTCTCAGGAACAGGCCTGTCATCCACAGGGAAATAGTGCCAGAAACTCCAAGCCAGGCCTGCCTTCATGGCAAGACCATACTCTTCCTGCCACTCTGTGATGTACTCTTCCATGTTCAGTCCAAGAGACATGCTAACAAACAGCAAACTCCTTTCCTGCTCCTTGGGGCCTTGCAGACTACTTACATTCAATTTGCAAGGGGAACATGTTCTCTTTCACTTTGTTTTCATCTTTGTAATTATTACAGTATGTAGAGAGAAGAGAAGACTTTTCTTACTGGAGCCATTTATTGTACTGAATACTGCTTATCTCTCATTGGGTTTTACAGAGCCTATGGCGTTCTGCTAAAAACTTTATATAAAGACAAATTTATATATAAAAATATATAAATATATAAAATTAAAATTTTATATAAAGTGTTCTTTTCTCCATAAGAGAACTGCATTCTTTTAAAAGCTGAATTTTTATTTTGATTGGTTCACGATTATTAAAGAAGTGGAACATTTTTCTTCTTCCACATACTTTGTTATATGTGGAAGAAATATCTATTTTAATATAGATCTTTGTATCTACTCACAGGTTTTTATGATGTGACAAAATCTACACCAGTGTATTTTAATAATGTTCTCTTTAAGAGCTTCAGCTCCTGAAAGAGTATCTTATATACTTTTTACATCCATTAGGAATATTAGAAAATGTAAGTGATTTGAGACACTTGAATTTGATTTATAAAACCAAGGCCCTTGATACAGAGAGAACACAGATTTTTGGAAGTCCAAGTTCAGGACACCATCAGGGTCAGGTTCTGGTGAGAGCTGTCTTTCTGCTTGCAGATGGCTGCCCTCGTGCCTGTGCCCTGGGCCATTTCCTCAGAGTCTGCATGTACACACGCACAGATATCTCTCTCCCTCTTCTGACAAGGACACCAATCCTACTGGATTAGGACCTTACCCCGATGACTCCACTTACACTTAGTTACCTCTTAAAAACTCTCTCTCCAAACATGGTCATATTGGCAAAGACAGCTTTAGGATAAGAATATGGGCGACACAATTCTGTCCGTCGCAGTAACAAGCGGTACTTCATGCTGTTGCGGTGTACAAGTTTTTGCCACAATTTTTAGAAAAGGACTATGAGATCATTCCCATAGTAAATATGTGGGTATATTTATGATCGCTGTTAATATGAAAAAATTTATATTTTTTCTAGAGGGAAACAACTAAAAAGAAGTAGCACCTGCAATAATAAACTGATTTCATTGCTGTCATGCCTTGCTCTTAGTTGGAGGATTTTGTTATGCCCTGAATCAATCTGTTCAAATTAGCAATCTGATTTAGTGCCTAATTTTTCCAATTAGCCATAAGAAGGGGGTGGGGTGACCCAGGTTCCATTTTACCTCAACTCACCTCAGGCTTCAGCGGGAAACTCTCTCATCTTTAGGTTGACCCCTAATAGAAATTAACACGAATTGGATAAGTATTTGACTAATTGCTACCTGTTTATTCAGTCAAAATGAGTGAATTTAGTTTGTGTGTAATAATAAAGAGATTAAGTATTTGTTTCTTCACAAAGAAATTATATTTCTGTAGTTGTACAAGATGTTAATAGTAGTGAAAATTAGGAATTTTTTCATTTTTTCACATGACTTTAGAAATTTCTCAAGAATTGTAGATAGAATCTTCCTTATTTTGATATTCATTAAAATACTAAATAAGTTATTTTTCAAACAAAAGTATTACTTTTTAAAGAACAGTTTCTGCTTGATAAATATTAAAATATTAGTACTAGTAGAGGCCCATGAAGAATTTACAAAAAGGAAGGGACTGAACTTAGTTCTTTAGACATCACATTCCTCATATTTAGTTATTGAAGAATATAAAATTGAAGAATGTAAAAAATATAAATGAATGTAATGTATGAATGTAAAAGAATATAACATTGAAGAATGTAAAATGAAACAAAAAATGAAATTTTCTAGGTCAAAAGATGAAGATGACTATTAACTCATTATCAATGAAATTACAGAGAGTTACTTACAGAATACACCATGCTCTCTACTCTCAACATCTGTAAGCCAATACCCCTATCTTAGAACAGGGAAAATCTCCTTAGACTCCTGTAAATTTCCATAGCACGCTGGGGCTTCCCTTCCAGTATAAAGGTTGAGGTAGCAGAGAGCAAGAGTGATATCCATCATGTAAATATAAATATAATAAAGAACTATTTTTAAAAGTAAAAACTGCAGTTCTCCTCCTCTTCCTTCTGCTTGAATCAGTTTACATTAGACTTGTACTTTCTAATTTTTACTGAGTTAATCCAGTTGGATCAGTGACTGAGAGTGAAGAAACATAGTAAGACCCTAGAAGAATCCACTGAAGTATAAAACTTCAATTGTATAAAACAATTCAATTGTTGTAATACATTTTAAATATTTCCAAGCAAGCAACTAGCTTTGTCAATACAATGTCTCGAGATTTATCCTCTTATTCCCCAGATAAATCCCATGAGCAAGCTTGATGGCTCTGGGGATCGAAGTGAGGCTGAGGGTAGGAAAGATGAAAAGGGTACTTCATGGAACCATATAGGTCAGCACCACAGAGGCCAATTGGTTACAAACATGGGCTCATGAATTAGACTGTCTGGGTTCAAACCCTGTCTCTTGCTTTTGGCAATTTATTTAACCTTTCTGTAAGTTTCCTTTTTTGTAAAATGGAGCTAATAGAGACCACCTACTGTTGTTGTTTGGGGATTAAATTTTTAATATTTGTATTTATAATATACTTAGAACAGTGCTTGGCATATGGTAAGTGCTCCAAATGTTATAGGAGAGTAGAAACCATGTTCTGGGCTTTGGGATAACTCCTTGGTTCGGAGTAGATATTCTTGGGGCTTTCTTGAACTAAGGCCAGAATTGCTGAAATGGCTTTTTCCAGGTGAATATATTTGGAAGTTTTCACATAGTACCTTAGGTGTCTGTATGTACACAGATACCTACATTAGAAAAAAAAAAATCTGTAAAAACCAACAGATACATGTCTGTCTTTCCCATTGGCCATATATTTTTAGCTTGACAATGCCTTTGGAGTTACTATCTAGAACAAGGATCTTATCTGATAATCAGATATCTGATAATTTAGATCTATCGTATCATAAGCTTTGACTCTAAATTATCCTTCAAATGGGCTTCTGGCAAAATTATTTTTATTTCATACATCCCATTGGAGAGTTTTAGCTTTAATTGTTCCATGAATCAGTGAAGTCATAGGGATTTTTTCACATGAGGTGTCCTTGATCTCATTTTACTTTAGTGTTTCCACATGTGTTTCTGAATAATAAGGAGTTCCAGAGTGCTGTGTCCAAGTTCCCTAGGCATTCCTCACAGGGCTTATAACTCTTTAATTCTCAAGCCCACCTGAGAGTTAAAGTTGTGAATTAACCAACTTAATCAATATGGTGGTTTTCATGTTAGAGGTCAAAGAAGATTAGGCAGAAATTATCAAAAAGCAACTTCTCCACTGACAAAGTTGATCACCTTCTGACTCCTCAGAGAAATGGGAAGTATCCATCACTCACATATAAGACCTCCTGACCACTGATCTGGGATTAATTAATTGATGGACTAATGATTTTTAAATTGGCCTCAACCTGTAAGCTAACAGATTTTAGCCAGAATCTGTGGGAAAATGATATGGACAAAATTTTAAGAAGGGAAATAGAAAATAACCTATGCTTTAAAGGCTAGAAAAACATTTTTTTTTAAATTAAGGTTGAAAGTAACTTTTAAATCCTTCTGATCCAAGTTTATTTTTTGTTTTCAGTTTGTCTCTCTCTCTCTCTTTAAAGATTTATTTATTTAGAGAGAGTGAGCATGAGCAGGGGGAGGGGCAGAGGGAGAGGGGAAACAGACTCCCTGCTGAGAGGGGAGCCTTACAGGGGAACTCAGTCTCAAGACCCTGAGATCAATCACCACCTGAGCTAAAATCAAGAGCTGGACACTTAACCGACTGAGCCACCCAGGCACTACCCTGATTTGTCTCTCTTAAGAAAAAAATTGTATGAGTCTTTTTAGAAATCATGTATCAGGTACCTTTGTTCAGCCCCTCAAATACTTTTTGAAGTAAGCAAGTCATAAATGAATAATTAACTATAATAATAACCATAAAAATATATATAATAAGAAACAAATCTACAGTAATAAGTGAATTAATGGTTTTCTTAAAAAGCTCTAAAATATACAGTCTTTACTCAGCACTCAACATTCAGAAAAATGTCTACATGCTGCCATTCGAGGAAGTATTTCCAGGACCTTCCTAGGCCAGACCTTGCTCAACATGCACTTTGTAAACCCCATGTCACCATTTGCTGTGCTGTGGACAGAGGGTGATAGAGGAAGAGGGAAGCATGCTTTGCCCTGGAGCAGTGAGAACTGGTCTCTTATGAGCATAGCTGCTCCCATAACGTTTATGAAACAAACTAACAAAGGTCTTGCTTGGGTATCTTTCTAGGTATGAAAAAAACTTCAAGATAAAAAATAAAATACCACTGAATACCATGTGGACTGCCAACTGTATGGACAAAGTGGGGCATGCCAACATCCACACTGGGAGGTCCTTTGTCATGGGCTGGCCCACGGTGAACTTTGTGGCCACCTTTGGGTAAGACTGACTACTTTGTCTTGTATTTACATGGGTTAAAAAGGAAAATATTTTAATCTGATTGTATATCAAAGCCAGTGACACACTTTTTGACCTCCCGTAATGACACTTGTTTGCTTGTAGTTTCCCCAAAAAGGTATGTAAAAATGTGAGCAAGTAAATAACATAGAGTGGGAACTATTGGAATAATTTCCTTTGGTTTTGGTCAGTGGTTTCCCAAATGGGCTCTAGGAGCCACTTGAGGAGTTGGGTGTTCTAGATATGTGGAGAAGAATCAAGAGAGTGATGTTCTAAGTCCCCTCTCCAATATCCTGCCTCCTAATTCCCAGGAGGTATCTGTGTTTCTAAATCACTGGCATATTTTTCTTGAGCAAGTACTATTAAAGAGTCCAATTAAATTTGAAAAATTGCTTTTATACTCCCAAGTTCATTCCTTTAAAAATAGTACATAAGTAGACAAATAAATAAATCATGTCAATGAATAGGACGTTGCCTGAATTGCTGTGTACTGATTATCTTAGTTGGTGTCTCTAGAGAGGTGACCATCTAAATCAAAAGTGTGGGGGTACCTGGGTGGCTCAGTGGGTTAAGGCCTCTCTGCCTTCGGCTCAGGTCATGATCCCAAGGTCCTGGGATCGAGCCCCGCGTCGGGCTCTCTGCTCAGCGGGGAGCCTGCTTCCCCCTCTCTCTTGTCTCTGCCTGCCTCTCTGCCTACTTGTGATCTCTCTCTCTGTCAAATGAATAAATAAAATATTTAAATCAAAAGTGTGAGTCCACTGACTACAGGTTAGTTGATCTAGACACATTCTTAAGCAGGCATGAAGAGACATGAGGATGGGGGAATGTGGTGCTCTACCCTGGACATGCTGAGCAGACACTCCTGGGTTTACAGGGGTCATGCAACACTTCTATCTGCTGCTTGAAACAACCACACCCAAATGGAAAGAAACCGTTTCAATTGGGAATGTAAAAAGTCTTTGACAGGGGAGTTTCCAAGAAACTTCTTTTCCCTAATGAGGAGGAAAATGTGGAATCCAGGTTTATACATGTTATAATAGCTAAAAAGCTGTGTAAACATAGAGAAAGCATTTCTAACAACACCTGGTGCCTAGATTTGCTATTTGTTATTACCGTTCTGCTGATGGGCATCCCTAACTAGAAGCTGTGTCCATACACAAAGGCAGGCTGGGACCCTAAGTGGGCATTCCATTTCCCTGACGAGACAGGTCCTAAAACGGTGATGGCCGGGGGTGGGGGGGAGCAGTGCTGCTGGGAGGAGTATAAAATGTGGCAGCCACTGTGGATGGTTTGGTGGTTCCTCAGTAAGTTAAACAGAGTTACCATATGACCCAGCAACGCCACCTCCAGATATATGCCCAAGAGAAACATACGTCCACACAACACACACGTTTACAGCAGCACTGTCGACAATAGCCACCCCCCTGCCACCAAAAAGGTGGAAACAACCCAAGTGTTTCTCAAAAAACACACAAAGTGTGGTACAGGAGCTAGGAACAGGAAGGAAGGGAGAGTTATGGCTTCATGTACACAGGTTCGCTTTTGGGTGATAAAAATGTTCCAGACATGGAACGACACAGTCACGATGGTTGCACAAAACTGTGAATGTACTAAAGGACATTAGTGGTCAATTTTATTTTGTGTAACTTACCACAATACAAAATGCTAGTAAGTGATAAGGCCATGTATGGAGGAGACTTAAAACAGTCACAAGTTTGGCTATTAAATGCTGTGATAACTTCAGCAGAGAAAATACTAATCTTCAATAGTTTAGTCCTGGCTGCATTATTCTTGCTCAGAGGATCACATATGTTTTCTAGGAACTAATTTAACATATTACAATCAGTTATGTGATAAAGAAATAAAAGTGTTACAGGTGTTTGTTCCTAAAAGATATTCTTGTTTCTGGGCCAAGGTAGTTTCATCCAAATGCCAAATTTCTTATGTATGATTTAATTTGAATAATAACGTGAATAACACTGGCAGCTGCAGGAACATTCTGGGGTATAATTAATCCTTTTCCTGTTCTGGAAACTGAAGATCAGAGCAGTTAAGTATGTGCCCATGGTCACATAGCTTCCATCACCTAGTTACAATTAAGTGTTCATATTCGAACCCAAATTTTCTTCCACTTTAGGATCTACTTCCCGTGGCTTTAATACCTCTCATAAAAGAGTGGATTCCCTCAAGAGCCCAACCATGAGGAGAGGACGATTTAACACATGCATCCTCATCCTTATCAACGGGCTGCTGATATTTTTTTTTTCTGGAAATGTGACCTTATTTTGTTAGTATAAGTATTATATATATCTTAATTTTTCTTTCCATTTTTTTAATTGCAGCTCTTCGGAACTAAAGGAAAAATGGCGTTCTTTCCTTCAAAGGTATTTTGTCACTATACATAGTATAAATCTTTAACCCATGACAAAAGAATAAATCTCTTCAGAGCAGTGCCCCCACATTATGCTCCCTCTCCTGAGTAGGAATTGTTAGACTATCCTCAAATAATTTCTTCTTTAGATGCACCCTGGCTGCTACTGCAAATAATCTGCCCTTATTTACATGCATATATTGCTTATTTTTTAATAAAAAATAGCCACCCCTGGTTATCACTCTCATCTTCCCCTTCTCTCTGACCCAATGATTGGAGCTAACGTCATTCTCAAAACATATATTAGATTTTGTTAAGTGCAGTTTACTCTCCTGAGTGATGCTCAAAGCAACTGCTCATTCCTATCCTTGAGGGTGCTGGCCCTCCCATCTAGGCAGGAAAGCTCTGAGGACTGGATGGGCTACTCAGATCTCACAGGACCAGAGCAACCTGTTGTTTTCTGAGTCTTATTTCCCTGAAATAGTTTTGCATGTTTTCTTCCAACCCATAATTTGATTTTGCTGAGTTTATTTATATGCATTTAAAAATAACAGAGTATGTTGAAAATTTTAGCCATGTAGATCGATTTGAAAGTAAGCTAATAGCTAATTTATCCTCCTCTATTTTGGGTTATCATTGAATTTGATTAGGTACATCAATCTAGCCAAAGAGAAGGATGAGCCAAAAAGCATTCCTCTAAGAATCTTCACTGAGAACATCAAGAACTGTGCCTCTGTAAGTGTTTTTAAGACCAAAAATTAAATTCCATGTTCCTGATTCAGATAAAATGAAAGAGACGGAGATAGATAGAGGTGGACATAGAGAAGGGGAGGGTGGAGATGGGGAGGTAAGAAGGAGAGAGCAAAAGATAAGAAGAGAGAATTTAGAAAAGAACCATTTTTCCCATCAACAGGTATACTTAAAAAGTGAATCCTAGGGACGCCTGGGTGGCTCAGTTGGTTAAGCGGCTGCCTTTGGCTCGGGTCATGATCCCAGTGTCCTGGGATCGAGTTCCACATCGGGCTCCTTGCTCGGCGAGGAGCCTGCTTCTCCCTCTGCCTCTGCCTGCCACTCTGTCTGCCTGAGCTCTCTCTCTAATAAAATAAATAAAAATCTTTAAAAAAAAAATCTTTAAAAAGTGAATCCTAGGTCATATGACGTGAGAGGAACCCATGCTACAGTACTTAAGCATGGAAGGAGTATTTCATGTTAAATGTCCATAATATTTCTTTGGATCCTTCTAATAGCAATTATACTGGCTTGTAATAAAGTGATTTACACATGCAGGTGTTTCCTATTAGAATTAAACATTTCTCCCAGTGGTCACTACTTAGGTACAGAGTGGTTTGGATTGTTTCCACAGTTCTTCCCCACTCCCCTCCCCCACGATGTTTTCTTTGGTATAACTGTAAATGTACAAAAAAGTTGTAAATATAAAAAGAATACAGAAAATGCCCCATGCACCCTTTACCTAGATTCACCGATTAGTAACATTTTTACTCCATTTTGCTTTATCATTAGTTTTCTTTCTTTGTCTCTAATAAGTGTATGTGTATATTTATTTTTGAGGGTCATACAAATGCCATGGCCCTTTATCCTTGAACCTAAGTATTTCCTAAGAATAAAGATGTTCTCTTATATAACCAACACATAGTTATCATTCAGTAAACTTAACGCCAGTTTAATACTTTACTCTGCCATCCGTTGTCAGTTGACCTCAATAATGTCTCCTTTCTAGTACAGGATCTACTCAAGGATCAGGTATTTCACTTACTAGTTAGGTCAACTGCAGAGGAGTTTTGTTGTGTTTTTTTTTTTTTAAAGATTTATTTATTTGACAGACACAGCAAGAGAGGGAACACAAGCAGGGGGAGTGGGAGAGGGAGAAATAGGCCTCCCAAGGAGAAGGGAGTCCAGTGTGGGGCTTGATCCCAGGACCCTAGGATCATGGCCTGATCAGAAGGCAGATACTTAATGACTGAGCCATCCAGGCACCCCATGCAGAAGGTTTTGAACAATCTTTTGTTCCAAGGAAAATCAGGGTTGAATTGAGCTCAGAGGGAACGCTATTCCCATCTCATTTCTTCATGCTACTGGGGAAAAAAATCAAGCCAGTTGCCCCAGTTATTTGTGTAAAATTTGATTTCTGAAATTGTAGTGCAGTAGGCAAGACATTTACAAGATACTTTGGGTATCTTTAAATAGCATTTTTTTTCCTGTTAGATAAGACTTCAGTTTGTTATCTCCATTATGCAATGTAGCCTAGTCAGTAAATTTTTTCTTTAAGATATTTTTCAGATATTTTTCAAAAAATTCTATTTTTACATATTTTTTATTTCTATACTAAGATGCCTCTATTTTGTTCATTATGAGCATGTTTTCATTTGGATCATTGAGCATTATTATAATAGCTGTTTTTGGCTAGAAGTTTGAACATCTAGATGATCTCAGGGTTGGTTTCAGCTCTTGAGAATTGATCACATTTTCCTGCTTCTTCATATATTAAATAACACTTTGACTCAAAGGAAAAAAAGAAAGTAACAGTTCTTTTTCTTTTAAATTATTTCAAAAAACAGTATTTTTCTGAAGTTATTTGTTTAGAAAGAGCTCTATCTCCTGGAATTTATCTGCTTTGGAGAACCTACAACATGCAGGAAAATATACATACATCCCTGAAATTACTATTTTGAACATAATATGTTCCTTATGCCATGAAAACCATTATCTTGCAGACCAGATAAATTTAAGGAGTGATTATTATTATTTCAAAAGAGATTTTTTTCTTTTCTCTTTTTTTTTAAGATTTTATTTATTTATTTGACAGACAGAGATCACAAGTAGGCAGAGAGGCAGGCAGAGAGAGAAGGAGAAGCAGGCTCCTCGCTGAGCAGGGAGCCTGATATGGGGCTTGATCCCAGGACCCTGAGATCATGCATGACCTGAGCCAAAGGCAGAGGCTTTAACCCTCTGAGCCACCCAGATGCCCCTTATTTTCTTTTTTTTACTTCAAAAAGATTTCATGGGAGGGACGCCTGGGTGGCTCAGTCAGTTTAGCATGGGATGGAGTCCCACACCAGGTTCCCTGCTCACCACGGAGCCTGCTTCTCCTTCTACCTGCTCTTCCTGCCGCTACCCTTGCTTGTGCTCTCTCTCTGATAAATAAATAAATGAATACATACATATTTAATGGGAGAGTTTTTAAGTTGTATTGAAAGGCTTTCAAACACCATTAAAAAAAAATAGCAGACATTTGGGTACACGTGCCCCTTTGGATCACTACGTTTGTATATTTAGGGTAAATACCCAGTAGTGCAATTGCTGGGTCATAAGGTAGCTCTATTTTCAATTTTTTGAGGAACCTCCATGCTGTTTTCCAGAGTGGTTGCACCAGCTTGCATTCCCACCAACAGTGTAGGAGGGTTCCCCTTTCTCCACATCCTCACCAGCATCTGTCATTTCCTGACTTGTTCATTTTAGCCATTCTGACTAGTGTAAGGTGATATCTCATTGTGGTTTTGATTTGTATTTCCCTGATGCCCAGTGATGTGGAGCACTTTTTCATGTGTCTGTTGGCCATCTGGATGTCTTCTTTGCAGAAATGTCTGTTCATGTCCTCTGCCCATTTCTCGAATGTTTATAGCAGCAATGTCCACAATAGCCAAGTTATGGAAAGAATCTAGATGTCCATCAACAGATGAATGGATAAAGAAGAGGTGGTATATATATATACAATGGAATACTATGCAGCCATCAAAAGAAATGAAATCTTACCATTTGCGACGACATGGATGGAACTAGAGTGTATTATGCTTAGCGAAATAAGTCAACTGGAGAAAGACAACTATCACATGATCTCCCTGATATGAGGAAGTGGAGATGCAATGGGGGTGGGAGTTAAGGTGGTAGGAAAAGTAAAAATGAAACAAGATGGGATCGGGAGGGAGACAAACCAAAAGAGACTCTTAATGTCATAAAACAAACTGAGGGGGGTGGGGGGGAGAGGGGTTGGGAGAGGGTGGTGGGGTTACATTATATGTTTAAATAAAGCTTAAATAAATGACATATGTAAAAAAAAAATAGCAGAGCTATTACTTCAAACTACATTTCAAGCTAAGACCCTGTCTTGAATCCCCGAGACAATTTAACATAGGATATCCTTGAATTTGGGTGCTCTGAGTCCTAATGCTGAGTTCTGAACACTTTTTTTTTTTATAATCCCTAAAGCTCAAGTAGTTTGAAATCAATGAACAATTTTGTTTATAAAAGTCTGATTTTCACAAAACCACAATGAGATGCCACCTCACACCAGTCAGAATGGCTAAAATTAACAAGTCAGGAAATGACAGATGCTGGCGAGGATGCGGAGAAAGGGGAACCCTCCTACACTGTTGGTGGGAATGCAAGCTGGTGCTACCACTCTGGAAAACAGCATGGAGGTTCCTCAAAAAGTTGAAAATAGAGCTACCGTTCGACCCAGCAATCGCACTACTGGGTATTTACCCTAAAGATACAAACGTAGTGATTCGAAGGGGCACGTGCACCTGAATGTTTATAGCAGCAATGTCCACAATAGCCAAACTATGGAAAGAACCTAGATGTCCAGATGTCCATCAACAGATGAATGGATAAAGAAGAGGTGGTATATATACACAATGGAATATACAGCCATCCAAAGAAATGAAATCTTGCCATTTGCGATGACGTGGATGGAACTAGAGGGTATTATGCTTAGCGAAATAGGTCAGTCGGAGAAAGACAACTATCATATGATCTCCCTGATATGAGGAAGTGGAGATGCAATGTGGGGGGCTTGGGGGGTAGGAAAAGAATAAATGAAAGAAGATGGGATCGGGAGGGAGACAAACCATAAGAGACTCTTAATCTCACAAAACAAACTGAGGGTGGCCAGGAGGATGGGGGTAGGGAGAGGGTGGCAGGGTTATGGACATTGGGGAGGGTATGTGCTATGGTGAGTGCTATGAAGTGTGTAAACCTAGCGATTCACAGACCTGTACCCCTGGGGCTAATAATACATTACATGTTTATAAAAAAAATTTTTTTTTTAAAAGTCCGATTTTTAAACAACTTTTGGGCCATCTGTCATATCAAGCAATTGCATTCAATTCATAAGAAGAAAAATACAATGAAAGGACAAGTTTCTTTTAACTTTGTTTTTAATATTTTTTAAGGCCTGTGGGTGTCCACTTGTGCTATTAGTCTTCTTTATGCACTGTTTCTCAAAGGACAGAGGCCTCCTTGCCTAATAATGTTATAAAAACTGTATGCATAGTTGGTTACATGTTGTCTTATTTTAAAATGTCTTTTGGTATTCAGATAGTTTTACAGATATCACCTCAGATTCCTATCAATCCCTTTCAGGTAATTTTCTGTAAACCGTTTTCCTAGTTGTATGAGGCAGTTTCTCAATGTAAGGTAGAGCTATTATAAGTAACTACTCGCTGTCCGAGTTGTGAATGGAATATAAACTTCTAACATTTTCAGTCTCATTTCCTAGTCTTTTTTTTTTTTTTTTAATTTGCTTTTTTTTTAAATTTTTTTTTATTTCAGCTTTTTTTATTTAAACATATAATGTAACCCCACCATCCTCTCCCAACCCCTCTCCCCCCCAACCCCCCTCAGTTTGTTTTATGACATTAAGAGTCTCTTTTGGTTTGTCTCCCTCCTGATCCCATCTTGTTTCATTTTTTTCTTTTCCTACCACCTTCACCCCCACCCCCGTTGCATCTCCACTTCCTCATATCAGGGAGATCATGTGATAGTTGTCTTTCTCCAGTTGACTTATTTCGCTAAGCATAATACACTCTAGTTCCATCCATGTCGTCGCAAATGGTAAGATTTCATTTCTTTTGATGGCTGCATAGTATTCCATCGTATATATATACCACCTCTTCTTTATCCATTCACCTGTTGATGGACATCTAGGTTCTTTCCATAACTTGGCTATTGTGGACATGGCTGCTATAAACATTCGGGTACACATGCCCCTTTGGATCACTATGTTTGTATCTTTAGGGCAAATACCCAGTAGTGCAATTGCTGGGTCATAAGGTAGCTCTATTTTCAATTTTTTGAGGAACCTCCATGCTGTTTTCCAGAGTGGTTGCACCAGCTTGCATTCCCACCAACAGTGTAGGAGGGTTCCCCTTTCACCACATCCTCGCCAGCATCTGTCATTTCCTGACTTGTTAATTTTAGCCATTCTGACTGGTGTGAGGTGGTATCTCGTTGTGGTTTTGATTTGTATTTCCCTGATGCCCAGTGATGTGGAGCACTTTTTCATGTGTCTGTTGGCCATCTGGATGCCTAGACTTGGTTTTATTTGTCTCAACAGATTTCAACAATGGAAAGCTTAGTAACCATGATGCCTGATATGGAGAAAGTAGTGACTAAATAGTAGTTTTTTAAAAAAATGTCTTTCATAGCCAGTTCTTATTCTGATTTTGCTGAAACTGATTATGTAATTACAAAGAAATAAAGCCATACAATAAAAACATAACTCAGGAAGAGCGGAAAGTATCTAGCTCCTCCTTTTTAAACTATCTTCCCCCTCCATTTTGGAAATAGCCTTGGGAGCCGAGAGTCAGCCCATGTCTCCTTTTGGAATTCTCAGTTTTTCTCTTTCTTGCTTAAGCTGCTATATTTTGTGTGCCACAAATCCTCAAAGGAAAATATATGTTTTACTGAAATGTTTCCTACTAGTTTCATGTTATGTAAAGAAATGAAAATATAATTATGGGTGTGTGCTCTACTTATGTTTTACTTTGTCATTACCTGAAAAAAAACTTTGCCTTTAGAGTATGGATAATAATTTGGCAATAATAATTTAGTCACCTGCTTTAAATTTTTAAAAATTTATAGCAATCTTTCTTATTTCTTTTTTGCAGTCTGCAACTGTAACAGTAACAAATTCAGACACAGCGAATGACATTATCAACATGTCACTACGAATGCTAGGAATAACTGTAAGTTGCCTGCAAACTATTTTTAGTTTAAAAACCAACTTTGACTCTAGAGATTCATGAGTGTGCATGTGTTGCGTACCTCCCATTATAAAACAGCTGATTATTATAGATATCATAGTCCTATTTCGCCCTCCAAATTTAGAAATTGAAGGCAGCAAAGCTATATTATTAACCTATACATGGTGCTATTCTTGCATTCCCATTTTAAATTTTCTGCAAATTCAAAGTCATAGCATAAAATTGGGCTATAATTTTAGATTGCTAATAACAACATGAAGTTTATTTTATATATTTTATACATAGGCAATAAAATATTTCTAAGTTTCTAAATATTTCCTCCTCTATTGGACTCTTCTTTCTGTGTCTTCATTTCTGATTCCTTCCCATCCCTATTTACCCTGGTTCTCACCCAAGGACTCAATCCCAATTTGATGAATCCTAAATTACATGTTTTGTTGTACATTTTGACATAAATACCACATGGCTAGAAGCTACCTCCTCTTGATGCGGTTCCTTGGGATGAGGTGGGTCACGCCCATTATGAACTGGTAAGGAAGAAGGCGAGTTCTGAATAAGACCATGCGAACATATTACTTTCATCTTGTTTTGGTTTTAACTGTCTCTTCCTTTATGTTTTGATGGTACTGGTGTGAATTGCTGGATTTTTTTTTTTTTTGATGAAAGATATGGCCATATATTTGATGATGAGGTTTTCTGAGGAAAAAGAGAAGGAGACTGATAGTCATTGGACAGAACTGAAGAGAGCACTTGTAAAGCACAAATTCTTATATAAAATCCTCTGTAGGGGCGCCTGGATGGCTCAGGCGTTAAGTGTCTGCCTTTGGCTCAGGTCATAATCTCAGGGTCCTGGAATTGAGCCCCTCATTGGGCTCCCTCCTCAGTAGACAGCCTGCTTCTCCCTCTCCCTCTGCTGCTCCTCCTCCTTGCTCTCTCTCTCTCTCTCTTTCTCTCTCTCTCTCACTGTCAAATAAATAAATAAAATCTTTTAAAAAAATTTAAAAATCCCCTATAAATTTGAAAATGTCTTGTTATTATGACATGACATAATTACAAGATTCCTACTTAAATTCTATCTGACCCAATGGTATAATTAAGCCCCTTAAAAATTCAGAACAATCAGAATTTGGCATAAGAAATCAATGATTTCTGTACAAACAAAATTTAATGATATATCCAAAATAAAGTTGAATTTATATGTACTGGGTAAAGCATATCTCTACACTGATTTCTAACCTGTATGATATATATACTCTAAATAAGAATTAAATCTTGGAAAGAGAGTGAGTGGTTTTAGGGATGAATTTGGGGAGATTGATTAATGATATATCTCATTTTATTTCATGTTTGTGATTTTCCTTTGCACAAAGTGATCAATCTCATTAGACAAAGAATTGCTGTTTTAATGAAAAACTGGGGTTATTTGGCTCTATGTATACCTGATTTAAAAGGATTCCAGAATAACATTTCCAAACTCTACCCTACCTTATTAGCTCTCACTTCTTATTTGCAATACAATTTTGAGCAGATTTAGCTCTGTGTTTGTCTGTGTCTGTATCTGTGTCCATACCTCTGACCTTCCTTCATAAGGGCAAGGCCATGATTTTTAATCAGGAGTCAAGGGCAAGCATAGTACCTAACACCAACAATCATTTCAAACATGTTTTGCTTTAGTCTCTTGAATAACTCTTTAAAATAGTTCAGCAATCCTTATAATTTAGACTTGTTTGTTTCAAGTGGGATTTCTGATATTACTAGGCAGTAATTCTTCTGGGAGTAGTTTTTTCTGCATCTGACATGTTGTCTAAGGTAGAGTCCTTGTCCTTTCTCTCCTTGAAGTGGGGCTGGCCGGCACCAAGGCCGGTGGCTAACTTCAGTCCACTATCTCCTGAAGGCCTCTTGGGCATTCATCTCCTTTTGCTCAGGGCTGCTAACCTAATGATGCTTTTCAAGTTACTTTGCTCAGAAATAATCATAGCAGGGTATATGTCTCTCTGGACAATATGCATGTCTGGGCAGGACATTTGGAGGCAAAAGCCAACATTACCCAAGGAGTCTAGAGACAACAGAAGACAGGACTCTGAGAGAAGCCCTTTCCTCCTTAGTGAAGGGGAACAACTGTGATTTCTTATGCCATGGGCCACCCATACAGTGAGGGGCTGATTGTACTGTGGTCTCCTGGCCTTTATAAAAAATGACAAGAATGTGGGATGGTCTACCAGAGGCTGTGAGGGACACAAGTTAACAAGTACTATAGCTACCTCCATGGACATTTCTGGAAACAGAAATGCTAAGGAAATGTGTTCTTCAAGTACTGTTAAAGATTTGTTATGATGCATAGTTCTTTTTGTCTCTAAGGGCTCTGAGAAAGACTACCAGCTGTGGGTGAGTTCTGGCAAGGAAGCAGCCCCACACCCACTCATTGGTAAGTGTCAGGGAAAATCTAAGATGGGATTGATTAGGTTCAAAATTGTAACCCTACATCCCAAAGTAATGCTTGTTCTGTCTTAAGCTTGAATACCCTTAAAAGTAAAAATCACATGCAATATTCACTCACACATTTATTAAATAATTGCCAAGTACTTACTTTTTCCCAGGCACTGATGACAGCTCCTCATTCAGCAGCTTATGGCCTAGTTAGGCCTAGTAAATTTTTCTTTTCTACTTCCTTTTACCCAACAAGCAGAGCTGTCTTGAAAAATTTTTGTTTATTTATTATTTGCTTACTTATTTACTCACTTAGGTATGAAAACAAAATGGATTAGAATTTCTTTTCCCCATACATTCATTTTTCATATTCCAGTCTTGAATTCCAGTTCCTAACTACTAAATAGCCTCTATTTTGTAAAAACCCTCTAAAATCCAGTCATGTCTCTGAATCTAGGTATAGGTATGTATTTAACACCTGCCATGTTCCCAGAAGTCTTCTCAGCATCATAAAGAAAATGAGATAATCACGTTTAAACTCCTCAAGTCTTCACTGACTAAACTACCTGCACTTTGCTGTTTCTCAGGCTTTTTCCATCAGTTCTTAATAATTTATTGATAAATCTTTTACACCTCTCCTAAAATAGTTATTAGCACAAGTTTTCTAAAAAAAAAATAGATCTTTGGTTTAGCAAAATTGTTCAGTGTCGGCAACAATGATTTCTGCTAGAAATCGTAGAGCATTCCTCCTTATATGCAATTTTTTTAAATCTTTCTAATAATCTTGTGAGGCAGGATGCCTGGGTGGCTCAGTTAAATGTCTGCCTTTGGCTCAGGCCATGATCCCAGGGTCCTCAGATAGAGTACTGAGTCGGGACTCCCTGCTCAGCAGGCTTCTCCCTCTACCTGCCACTCCCCCTGCTTGTGGGCTCTCTCTCTCTCTCTCTGACAAATAAATAAATAAAGCCTTAAAAAGAAAATAATCCTTTGAGGCTATTACTCTTTTTTAAGTTATCTAAAGAATATTTTCAAATCTAAATCTGGAAATCTAAACAACCAGTTTCTTTCTATGGAATGTATATTCCCAGACTTAGAATACAGAGAGTCACCAAGCGCATAGCTGAGGACAAAGCCTACCCGCCTTTTCATGTTCTGTATTAATGTTGACATCTTTGTAAAAGTTGGTCAACAATGAAAAGGAAAAAGTTGAATACTGAAATATATTTATTTTAATAAATTGCATTAACTTAGGTAAAACAATGTAGATGATAACTTTTCAGACTTTGAGCAGTTTCACCCACCAAAGCATCTCTGAGGAATCTGGAGAGCCTATCATTCATGATGATCCATTAGCAGCATTCCAAATGCATTTTTTTTTTTTACTTTATTTAAGCTTTATTTAAACATATGATGTAACCCCACCACCCTCACCCAACCCCTCTTCCCCCCACCCCCCTCAGTTTGTTTTATGACATTAAGAGTCTCTTTTGGTTTTTCTCCCTCCTGATCCCATCTTCTTTCATTTTTACTTTTCCTACCACCTTAACTCCCACCCCCGTTGCATCTCCACTTCCTCATATCAGGGAGATCATGTGGTAGTTGTCTTTCTCCAGTTGACTTATTTCGCTAAGCATAATACGCTCTAGTTCCATCCATGTCATCGCAAATGGTAAGAAATGCATTTTTTAACAATGCTCTCAATTCTCAGTTGCGTATTATCTCCTGGTTATCTTGGTGACTTGGTTGTGTTGCTGTCATATAAACTTCTTTTTCCTTAAAAGAGGGAAATCACTGTGATTCTTGTGAACAGAGCACTGACATTGCATCTCTGACAGATGAAAAGGAATAGCAAAAGCTCCCCAAGTTACATTCAATATTAACAGAAATGACAGAAAGAGAACTTTGATTCTATTCTTAAAAAATGAAATCCGTATCATATAGCACAGGGTCTTTGAGAATTCTATGGAGAGGAAACAATTTAAAGCATCCAAGAGCAAAACAAATCACTTGCCAGGCAATTCTCACTGACTCTGGGTGCAGTTTTACACTCTGTAAACATCACTTTGCCCTTTGCTTCTGGGTTCCCAATACTGTGCAGCCTTCCCTCTGATCATCGCCTGGCAGGACTCCTTTTGAAGGAAGGGCAGCGGTGGGAGAGAAGCATAAAGCATAAATTCTACCCATCCCAGCGCCCTTGAGTAGCTCCAGCTGTAGAACTGACAAAAGGAAACGGAGAAAAAAAATCTGTTCAACTGACATTATGTGAGAGAGAATAGCACTTCTTAATAAAAATGGTCCAATTATTTAAAAAATATTAACCACCAATGCTTATTAATATATTTACTCTGATCCTTGTAAGTTTGTGTGAGGGCAAGCATTTCAAAGGATGAATTTAAGGCTCAGAGGGGTCAAGTAATTTCCCTAAGATATATAGATCTCATTAGTTTCAAGGTAGAAACTAGAAGGCCTTAAATATTCTCAGATGGAAGCACAGGAAAAGTCAGCACTATGCAATGCACTAACCAATCTATGTATTCCAAGCAAAGTAACATGCTTTAAATTTTTTTTCTCTTCTTAAAATCTTTCCCTTGGGCACTTGCTTTTAGCAGTGTGTCCCCAACAAGAGCAAATATGATGCTCACTCAGGAGGCACAGCCTTTTTTATCTAGAAGCTGCAGCATATACCAGTGTGATGCATACACGCATGGTAAAAGTGGGTTTGATGACAGCCATCACCATCAGCCTGAATCTATATATTTTTTTCCATATAGGACATGAACATCCCTATGGAATTAAAATGAGCCATCTTCCATCTACTACACTGCTGCCACAAACACCCAAGGACTCCACCTCTTCTTCCACCCTCCAGGAGTCCCTCCTGGAGCAAAGATTCACAGAGATGCAAGGCCAGTTCATCCTGAAGCCCAGACACCCAACCCAGAACCAGCAAGAGAGAGGTGAGCCCCCTCTCTTTCTTCAAGTGCCTGTTCTTGGCTTTTGTCTCCACTCTTGACCACAAATTCATGACACAGAGCTGACTCTCTCTGTGGGGATTGGGGAGGAACAATATAGGCAAGAACTCCAAAACTGTGCAGAGTCAAGCTTAAAGAAACCCAAAAGGTCTGAAATCAAGACCCAACTCTCTTCTAGGACGGTTGTTTGTTTTAATTCTTCTAGGTAGACCGTTAACTCCTTTCTGTGTATCCCCAGAGCACTTTCTATGTGTAATTATGTGTGTATACATCTGTGTGTCTTAATAGAGCACAAGCTGTTTGTGGCCTGGAAACAGGTGTTCCCCATTCCAGGGTTTTGTCTAGTATCAGGCCATCACAGGGTGGGATGAAATGACTGCATGGCTTAGGCACACCTGGAATGGAAGAACTCCAGTGGAGTAGAGAGTTATGGAACTGAATTCATTTTATTCTGGGCTTAAGCTGAAGTGGCCTTGGGGTTCCAGTTAGAATTCAACTCTCAATTCTGCCCCCCACTTTCCATGTCTTCTTCAGACCCAGGTTAAGGCTGGAGCTAGACTGAATGTTTATGTCAGAGCATTTTAATCATCCTCCTTGCTATTTTTTCCCCTACCATTCCAGTATTCCCATTGATAATTCTTTCTCTAATGAAAATGTGTTAATCTGAGAAGAACTGGGGCCAAAAAAGAAGTATTTTATTGCTATGATTGTTATTCTATAAGCACAAAGTTTAACAATTTTAGTTTTAATATTCATACCCTAATTCAAACATTAGGAAACATTAACCTAATCTTGCCAGTACTGTTTAAGAAAGGATAGGTTTCTATAAAGTTAGATTATTTAACATTCTTGTATTTGCATGGCTATAGCATATATTTTTATTAGTTACAGAGGCAACATGAACTCTGACAGCAAATAACATACATTACAAAACATCCGGCTAAGCCTAAAAATACCTTTGAGAAAGTATAGGGCTCTATGTCTACCTGCTTTCTGTATGTACTCCTAGAGTAGCTAGATATACAGCTTTGTATCAAGGGATACAACATTCTTCTTAAAGCATTCTTCTTACTAAAGTTGGATAATAAAATATATTTGTGTAGTTTTAGAAATAATAAAACTAGGGTAAAAGTAGGGAACCCAGGTTGCATACAACAACTCAACTTATATATTAACATGCATCTTAAGCAAATATGTACATTTTGATGTACAGGAATTTCCTCCTGGATTTAAGAATGTGTTTGCTTTCTTTCTTCTCTCCTTTTGAAATGGTAAGGGCATCAATCCCAGGGCAGGAAGAAAGAGCCTCAGTTAAGCAAAGTGATGGCAGTCTTTCATGATTGCCTACCTTCTAGAGGTTGCAAAATCAAATAGAGAATGGGAGTGATGTCTCCTTTGGGGGAGAAGAGATTAAGAGATTGACGTCTAGACTGCCTGAGGCCCTCTGAGCAAGGAAATTACTTTTATCAAGGCTGTCATGAACCATGTCTTGTGCTGAGTAGTACATTATATTTAGTTCAGTGAGTTGCAGGCAGCAGCATTTACGTTGAAGTTGAACAAATCAAAGCTTAAAAATGTTTGAGTAATCTAACCAAGTAGCAGAACCAGGATGCTTCTGGTCTTGGGTCTTGGTCTCTCCGGTCAAGCACCATGAGTGTTGCTACCCATGTAAGTGGACACGGTGATGCACTCACTACATCCTAGAAAAGCCCAGCAGTCGGATGTTTAAGGATTTTTGGTGAAATGTTGCTCATTTGTTTTATCCTTCTGCAGCTTGGCTACTCTGTGGACCTTTATTTAGTTACTTAAGCAGATTATGTAAGCAAATGTTAAGGTTTTTTTTTTTTTAAAGATTTTATTTGTTAGAGAGAGAGAGAGTGAGCACAGGCAGACAGAGAGGCAGGCAGAGGCAGAGGGAGAAGCAGGCTCCCTGCGAAGCAAGGAGCCCGGTGTGGGACTCGATCCCAGGACACTGGGATCATGACCTGAGCCGAAGGCAGCCACTTAACCAACTGAGCCACCCAGGCACCCCTTAAGGTATCTTAAAGGGAAAACATTCATTGACCAATAGAAATTTTGAACTCAGCTTTTCACTGCCAATCACTTTTTCTTTGTAAAGCTCTTCTTCTGCATTCCTTTGATAGGGAGTGTTGGGTAATTCAAAATCATCTGTGGAAATAGGGGGTAAATAAATGCATTCATAATCTCCCATTATTTTTCTTTTTTTATGTTTTCTTTCAAGCCTTGTACTTGTAGATGTATATATATGTATGTTTGAGTATATGTATGTTGAGTATATATACGTATGTTTGAGATGTATATATATGTATGTTTGAATTGTGTGAAATTCATTGTGGATAGGCTCTTTTCAGTAAATATCAAGCAATTACCAAAAAAAAAAAAAATCATCTCTGGGTAGCTTGGTGGGGAATCACAAGAAAACACAGCCACTTGGAATCTTACCACATAGCCAGCATGTAATAACTATTTCCCAAGGACCCTGACTACAGCAAGTCATCCTTGGAGATGGCCCAGAGGAGAGGTGCCAGAGGCTGGCTGAGAAGTGGAGTCAGGCAGATCATGTCATGAAAGGCAAATCTTTTTGATGGTAGAAAGCTGAGCACTCAGAAAGCCAATGAGGAAATCTAAGGCTGGGAGGAGACTCACTGTGAAAGCAGATGATTACCAAACTCAGCTTAATTTGAATACCGAATCTTTTTAGCTTTTATTTATTTAAAAGATTTTATTTATTTATTTGGCAGAGAGGAGGCAGAGGCTCCCTGCTGAGCAGAGAGCCCGATGTGGGGCTTGATCCCAGGACCCTGAGATCATGACCTGAGTTGAAGGCAGAGGCTTTAACCCACTGAGCCACCCAGGTGCCCCTCTTTTTGCCTTTTAAAATTGGATCTGACACCTGATGAATCCACACCATACTTACTAATAGGAAGCAAACAACTACAAGTTGAGTGCCTCATGATACAGCTCAACAGGCAGTAGATGGCACTGAAAGTGTTGAACCTGAGTCTGATCAAGTCTCTAGGCTTAACCATCACTTTGCAGTATTTGGGGAAGAACACACTAACACCATAAGGACGCTATCAGCCAATATCAGATAATGGAGAATTCTACACAACAAGTGACTCAGTTTACCCTCTTCTAGCCATTGCAATGAACATGCTGTAAAATGACAATTGTGAAAATAAGGTTAAGGTAATCAAACTACTACTACGACTAATAATAATAATCTCACTTCTTCCTTAAACTCAGACCAGAAGAAAGATAAAAGGTATTCTTTCAGAAACTGGGCCTTTTGGCGGCGCCCTAGCACTTGCCAGAACAACCAGTGCACAGCCCCGCCTTCTGCAAAGCCTAGACAGCTCTTTGGAGTTACCCTCACGGATGACAACTTGCCCTCCCCAATTCTGGTAGGTCTTCTACAGCCCTCTGGAGGAGGGGAAACTCAGAGAGGTCAAGTGTTCTCATCCAGATCTATCCCCAAATGGAGAGGTCATTAGATAGCTCCTGGCTTTGGCTGAGAAGCTCTCTGTTATTTCAAAGAATAGAATCTGATTTAGGTAATACAGAGTCGTGAGGCAAATACAACAGGAAAAGACATTCTTGTCCATTCCACTTGTTTCTTGTTTCCACATAGACCCACATAGTCCTGTTCAGAGCAGTCAAAATGGACACTATGTATGAGTCTCTGAGAGTCCACATCATCTTCACATTCTCCCCTTCATTGCCTTCCTAAACTCACATTAGTCTTAAGTCTCCTTCAGCTGAGTCTACTCAATCTAACAACTGGAAACACCTCACATAAGCATAAAGACTCATTCTCTGGCAAATATGAATCCGTTAATCCTAACAGAATATGTCAAACTAAAGCCAGAGAGTTTGGCCCGTGTTATCTCAAATTGGCGTATTGAATTGTCAGGGGTGACATTAATTGAGAGTCCGGTATCCCTGCAAGCACTGTACTCAAGGTAGGGAATGTTCTGCTAGATAATGAAGAAATTTATCATGTTAGTTACATGCTAGCTACCACCCCAGTCCTTGCATCACAGCAAATTTAGGGGATAGCTAGGATTATCATCCTCCGCTTTTCACAAATGAGTTAGAAAAGCCTCAGTACAGTATGTGTGTGCCCCAGGTCACACAATAGATAAGTAACATAATAGATTTCAGATCCCTTGACTACCTGACTCCGGTCCTTATTATCTTTCTACACTGCAGGGAGAGGACATGAAGATAGAACAAAAAACAATGAAAGACTCATGAGAAGGGAATGTAATCAGAGGAGAAGAGAGCTTTTGAGCCTGATTTTTCAAAAAGGAAGGAAATAGAAGTAGTAGGAATGGAGTATACAGTCACTTAAAGAGAAATAAACAATTGGGAAATGAGTATGGCAGATTTCCATATTTAGGGAAGGGCATCTATGTAAGGGAATAATGAGAAAAGGATGGTAAGAAGGAAACAGATGGTAGTTCCACAAAAGCCTTGAAGCAGAGAAGTTTGATTTAAAAGTATAAATTCAATGAAAAGGAAAATCTGATTAAAATAAGTGTTTAAAATGTTTCAGTGTATGACTGTAAAATGGATTTTTGGGTAGAAAATATATAGAGACACTGAAAAAAAATCTAAACTGCCTTTAGTTCTTCCAGCTCTTAAACAGTGTACCATCACGTTCTCCTGCTCTTTCAAAAAGGAGGCAAGCTTGTGCTCTGTGATTGTGGATATGAAATGCCATACACTTTTCTTTTCTTCCTGCAGGATATGCTTTGCTTTATCAATCAACAAGGGCCACTCACTGAAGGCATCTTCAGAAAATCGGCCAATATAAAATCATGCAGAATCCTAAAGGAGAAACTAAATTCTGGGGACAAAGTGAACTTGGATGATGAATCTGTTCTTGTGGTAGCATCTGTCCTAAAGGTAGGGAAAGTTCTAGCATTATCCATACACAAGTAACTGAAACTATGATTGGTGTCCTTCATCATGACTGCCCAAGAACTATAATGGGCATAACAGATTAAGAAACTAACAAACTGAAAAACACTTGACAAAATCAAAATTTAAGGAAGCTACTTTAGGAATTAAAAGCCACATATGTTAGAAATACTTTCTGTTTTCACCACACACTGCCCTCCCCACCTTCACTCCTGAAGACTCCATGCAAAATACCAATACTAATATGACTACTAGTAATGATAACAAATTTCTAAATATACACTTACATGTACACAATGTTTATCAAAGCAAACATCCTCACCACCTTCCTACCAAAGGCAAAGTTTCCAAAAGAAACAGAAGAGAGAAAGAACTTAATTCATTCACCTTAGCACATATTAACAGCTCTGAACAAACCTAGGTTAATGTAGTAATACTACAATCTTAGAATCTCAGTCACATTCGGTCTTTCCTTGTCCCCCATTAGTGCTGGAAGATATGACAAATAGCAATAGTCCAGAAATGACTTAGTTAACCACTATTACACCAGGGCCATAATAACATACACTAGTAATATACATATAGGCGTCAAGAATGATGACACACTAAGTATGTGAATAGCAAGATGAGTGTTGCCCTCTGTAAGGTGCACACGTGGAATTGATTTTCTAGCAAGAGTTAGTGGATTCTTTCCTATTTCCATGTTATATGCACAGACTAGGAAGAGGGTGACCACTTGTGGGTATAGTTCTTAGACATTTCTAAAGTTTTCTCTTCTGAAAGTTAACTGATCTTGGTGGAGAATCAGACTCTTGCAACCGTGGCCTTGATAATATCATGTCAACCTAACTGGAGAATTGGCCTAAGCTAGAAATGAATATAATCCTCAGGACCACAATGAGTTTGCCATTAGAATCTTGACTTTTAAAAAATTAAGAAAAGGAAGAATGAAACAATTATGAGAGTAGCTTTCTTCCAAGGAGCACATACACCCCAAGTCAGAAGACCTAGTTCTTTCCCAATATGTGTGCAAGAGCACACCTGTTTGTGTTCTGTTTCAGAACTTTTCTTGCTAGAATTAAGAGCTAGCACTGTGTCTAAAACAAGCAAAATGGGTGTGTGTATTTCTGTCCAAGAAACTAATAGGATTTAGGATGGTCTATAACCAGACTCTGAGAGTTTGTGGTAGTTTGAAAAAAAAAAAAAACACACACACACACACAAAATAAGTTCCAGATGATAGAAGGGATATTTATCTTCATTTCCACCACAGCCTAAGCTCTGCTTTTATGTTTCTAAGTTTTATTTGGAGAAAATCCAAGCACCTGCTTCTGCATGTGCAAATCAATGGAAAGTCAGAGCCAAGCTCCATGTGGGTCATAGTTTGGGTATCTGTGAAGGAAGTGGGCGGGGGGGAGACTGAATTTTTTTAACTAAATATTTTCTCTGTAATCTTCCCAATCTCTATATTTTTCTATAATATATATATATATATATATACACACATTTTTTTTATCTCCAAAAGGATTTTCTTAGAAATATCCCAGGAAGTATATTTTTATCCGATCTCTATGACAAATGGCTTGGTGTTATTGATCAAGGGAACGAAGAAGAGAAAATAACTGCAGCCCAGAGGTAATGATGCAATAATTACTCTACTCTGGTCACATCTCAAAAATACAGCTAATATACTATTAGGAAAATACTGGCTTAAATTTTACAGCTTTGTCCACTAAAATAATGATCCATGCCAAGAGTTTCAATTCTTGACACCCATGGAGACCAGCTTCAAAATAGAGGCATGCTTTAGGGCTATTATTGTTCTGATTTTATTAATATGGAATCCTTGGCCATTTTATACCTTCTGGATATATGAAACTGGTAGATGAAATCCATTGATCTAATAGAGATGGTAGAGCATCAACTGCCAGGGTTATGACCTTAAGTTTGTCAAACATTTAATTAACCAGAGAAGTTTTTATCTGGTTCAGGAACTGAATTCAGTGAAATATTTCTGTATACACTCATGCCTGCAACTCTGCTACAGCGGACTGTGTACTAGATATACAAAGATATATCCTGTCCCCTGTCTATGTATTTCCAACCTCCTAAGTGGAATGACTTGTCTTATTTAAAAGTGCATTTTTTTTACCTTAGGCTTTTAGCCCAGCTGCCAAAAGCAAATGTTGTTCTTTTGCGATACCTTTTTGGAGTGTTATACAACATTGAGCAACAATCCTCATCCAATCAGATGACAGCTTATAATTTATCAGTGTGCATAGCTCCAAGTATCCTTTGTCCACCTAATTCCTGCAGCTTGGAATTGGAAGAAAACGTCATAAAAAAGGTAATGAGAGCTCTCATTTTTGTCTCCCGGCGGGGGGTGTAGAATCCCTACTCTGAACCGGAAATGTGCAGTAGTAACTCTGATGGATCTGTTTTGTAAAGTGCACATTTTCATTAACCTCCACTGGAGTGTCAGAATTCTTTATCCTACTCTGGTGGGGTCTGGGAAGGGGTGTCATTAGGTGGGGAACTCAAAGCAGTTGAGTCACTTCTTCCCCATCCGAGAGACTAAACACTTGACTAAACAAGAGAGAGAAGAATCATGTGATACAATAGAAAAGAACCTGGGCTTTGGAGCTTGACAAGTCAAGGTTCAACTCTCAGCCTAATCCTTGAGGGACTTGTAACCTTGAGCAAAGCCCTGGTTTCCTCATTACACAATGGCAACAACACCCAGCTCCTCTGATCATTACTGGCACATCTTAGGTGGCTTGGGCAATATGAGCGCCCATGGCTCCAAACACATTGGCCTTCCTCTGCAAGTTGTGGCTCATTTAGAAAAATACTTGGCTACTATTTCACCTCTGCTACATCATACAGAAACTAGTAAAAGATTCCAGAACATCCTAATGGAACCGCAATATGCCTAATAAGATGACAGCTCTTCCCCAAGCCAGCATGCAGCAAAGCAATGCATGAGAAAGGACTTTATGTTAGACAGACAGACATGTTTTTTCTCCAACTGTGTGCATTTTCCCTCACAAAAAAACCCCACAAAGATCTCTGCTTCCCAACTTTAAGATACGTCTTCATTTAAATGGATTTCATAAGTTTTTGTTTATACTTTATAAATTTTAATGTTATATGTCAGTTATAGCTCAATAAAAATGGAGACAAAATTTAAAAACAAAAAAACAAATAAGTAAAACTTAATAAGGTAGTTTTATTTTATTATTTTTTAAATATTTATTTATTTAAGAGAGAGGGAAAGAGAGAGCGTGAGCAGGGCAGAGCGAGAGGGAGAATTCCAAGCAGATTCCCCACTGAGCATGGAGCCCAGTGCTGTCTCCAGGTGAGGTCAATCTCACCACCATGAAATCATGACCTGAGATGAAATCAAAAGTCAGATGCTCAACTGACTGAGCCACCCAGGTGCCCCGAAAATTATTCCAATTTTAACAACATAACCATTGATATCAAAATGTTAGCTATTTAACTAGGCTACAACTTATCTACAACTTATATATTACATTATATATATATTATATATTATAACTTTAGCCCATTGATGAGCAGTGTCTTAAAATCTGTACCCAAAGTATACTGGAAAATATCACTCTTTCTAGGTTATTTCTTAGAGAACTTTGATTTTTATATATTTTTACCAACTTTGAATTTTTCTTGGAAGTCTTTCACATTTTTGTTAGGTCCAAGTTCTATATACAAAATGTGATTTGTAATTGTGCCTTTGAAAAAAAGCACCCCATTTTTTGTCTTTTTGTGTTACAGGTTTCTCTTGTACAATTTCTCATTGAAAATTGCCTCAAGATATTTGGAGAAGATATAATTTCCCTCTTGGGAGAGAACTCAGTGAGTTGTGATAACAGCAAGAAGGCTGCAGGTACCGTGAATAATTTAATTGGCTTTAGAGAAGCAGACAGCAAGGTTGACGGGTCATGGGAGATGCTTAGACTGCGCTGTTCTGGAGCCCATAGCATCCCAAGGGCAATGATTTCCATCTGCTCCTTCTTCCAAAGACTGGATCACAGGTCAATGGAGGTTTCCCACCGTTGACAGACCAAAGAAAGGATAAGATGAGGTCTCTGACTTCAAGAAATTTCTAGTGTAGATCATAACAGCATTAGGAGTCATGATGACCTGATGCAGTGTTTGGGAATTTTTTTCTAACAAAATTTTAAATGGGTCCCATATACATACATGCGTGTGTGTGTCTGTGTGTGATATATATATGTATTATACATATATATATATATATATATATATATATATGATGTGCTCTGGTTGAAACCACGGTGAAGGGCTTTTATTCCCCTTCCCTCCTCTTTTTGCTCAGTGACTCTTGAGGTACCACAGGATTCCGGTGCTCTTTGAAATGGTTGAAAAGAACTGGCATCATTGAGAAAAAAGGATTTGACTTGAAGTCAAAGAACCTCTCCAGAGTGTAAACTCCTGTGCTCCTATTTACCAGCTATATTATCTTTGGCCAATTATTTTAGCTCATTATCAGTTTATTCATCTCTAAAATGTGGATAAAAATAATATCTAAATCTTAGAATTGTAAAGATTAAATAAGATGATGAATGTAAAATAAATTTCTAAAAAAGCTATTAGTGGGACTAGGAGAAGTTTCTGTGAGACTAAAGCTAGTATTATTTGAACCTAACTAATCACAGCTAACTGGCAGCAGTCCATTTTATAAGCTAGAATTTAGATTCAGAACCTGGAGATGTGTGTCATCAATCCCTCCATATTTTTGGTATTTCTTGGTTTTATGACATTTATCTCATTGCTTTGAGGAAATCTTTAGGAAAAGACTTGTCATCAGGAATTAAGATGAGTCTAGTGTCATGTCTGAGATTATGCTTATATAAGAGAACTGTTTGTTTTTCATTTCATCAGTGACAGAAGAACAACCTCTTGAATCCAAGCCAGTGAGAGTGATAGTGATTTATAAAAAGGCACAACTGCAGAATGATACCAAGACCTCATCTTGCATGGATCCACTCAACTACCTGTCTACAGTTACCTAAGTCACTGAAGACTCAAATCTCCATAATGACACTTGACACTTCCTTTTTCTTTATTTCCTATAAGAACTCTTTTTCCAATGAATGAAAAATGAGCCCCTTCCAAGGTGCCAGCTCATCCCATTTGAATTTTTCTTTTCCCTCATCCCATATATCCATATTGAAGAAATCTACCCATAAAATATCTCCTCTGGCTTCAATGCCTACCATATCATATTACATATTTTTAGTATTGTATTATACTGTATATTTTGATATTGATGTAATAAAAATCATTCCATAACTCAGGGGGTTAGACATCCATTTTATTTGCTTATGATTCATATCAAACCTTCAGTGGAGGCTCATCTGAGCAGTTCTGGTCTCAGCTGAGGTCACTTGTACCCTTGCAGTCAGCGTGCAGCTCACCTAGAGCTAACTTATGTGTCTGTTGGTGCTAGCTCTCAACTGGTCCCCATGTCTTCAACAAGCTACACTGACCTCCTTCATATGGTGGAGGAAGAGTTCCCAGAAGCAGGAAAGGCTTTTCAAGAGTTAGTGTGGGAGAGGACTGCAAAGGACTATGCCAAAGATAGTGATTTACAAGACGAGGCATTCATTATTTATTGAGACCACACATGGTAATCCAAACTCAAGGCACCACCACTACTATACATATCCTTTAATTCATCAGCTTTTAATCCTCAGTTCTGCACACCGGCATTTCCTAAAAGGCTTTCCAAGTGTGATAGGAAACATCTTTGAAATAACTGATTTTTTACAGCAGGTATTCCTTGCCCCTCTCCTTCTCCCTGTCTTAAGCTTTCTTAATAGACAACTAAATCACTTCCTCAGGGAATAGAAGCTATAGGAGAATAGGAGGGAAAGGGAGCTCTTTGTTGCTTATGAGTTTTAAAAATTTAGTTTTCTAGGAAACAAAAATGATTCATGACATAGAGTAGATTTAGGTGGAAATCTCATGGGAAAAGCCCAAAGCCATTAGGTACCAGGGACATCTGCACCACTTGCTGGATAGAAACCAAAAGAAAGCAATGAAGTCCTCACAGAATAGCTAACTAACCTAAGAAAGATGGGGGCCCTGTGGGTCCACACAGTTTCTTATACCTTAGCATGGAACAGATCGGTAAGTAAAAGTATGCTTATCAATCCCAGAATAGTATGGAAAAAATAAGAGAGCCCCTGTATTTGAAAGACATGTCTCAGCAACAGTAGTACTAACCAATTCCCCAGGACCAAAGAGCAGTAGGACATCTCAGCAAATGCTAGTATACATCAATGACACAGAGCACCAGATAAGTGCCATCTCACCATTTCACAGCCTCCTAACTCCCTGGTACTAGAAAACTCCAGAACATAGACACACTTGTGGGGGAAATTAAGAGGTCCTGAATTTCTACCAATCTGGGAATAGAGAAACTAAGCATCGAGTGAATTATTGAAAAATACAGAACTGGGCATTTCTTACATATATCAATGTATAGACTGAGATTGTTATCAATACATATAGAATATATGATCCATGCACAGTTTTCCTAGAAAGCATTCCCTGGTCAAATAGGTTTGGGAAATTCTGTATTTTCCTTTTGGAAGTCAAATGTCTCAGTTTTTTTCACATTACTTGACCCTTTTTTACCCCATTAATTAATGGATCCTGGGAACATACACTAATAAACATTGCTCTGAATTAATGTATTCTTAAGTCACAGATTTTACCATTTCACTCACCTGCTAAGAAGCCATCGATGGATTTCAATAGATCTTTTAATTTTTTCTTTTTTTTCAGGAAAAAATGTCCTTTTTAAGAACCTCCACAATGCAACCTGCTCTAGTAATCAATTTTCTCTACCTCTTTCCCAGTGTAGTTTAGCTAGGTCAGACACCTCACTCATCCCTGAACAAGTCACACATACTTTTCTAACTGTAATTCTCACCTCTCCTTGGTCTCTACATTTCCACACACTAACGAGGTAGCCATTTGGGTTCTCCACTCCCAGAAATTTCACAAAGCCTTTCTGATCTCATATTAATTGCTCTTTACATGAGCACTTGACCCTACTAGACACTGGCTCATATGTTGCTTTGCACCATAAGGAATTATGCCAATGTGTTCACATGTTACCCAGCTAATCCAAATTCCTGCAGTAAACAACTGTTATCTTATATTCGTTTTATATTACTTTTTAATGCCTGGCTAAATGTCTACTCAAAAAAATGTGTGAATGAATATGTTCAATTTTTGAAGAGTGTAGAGATTTTATATAGATTGGTAGCAACTTCAAGTTTTAAAACTGAAGAGGTAGAACACAGCACATATAAAATTTCAGTGGGTGCAATACATCAGTTTGACTAATTTTTTTAGGTATGACTTCACAGCCTTATTCACAAGTTCTGGGATATACTATTTTTATTCATTATGCAAAAAATGTGATATCGGTGTGATGTATTTGGGAATAACTGCATGTTTGCATGAAATTTCTTTTAAATAACAATCCAGAATAAAAGGGGAAACAAACAAACAAAAAAACATGGCTGGGCAATGCATCTGTGAGTTTTTAAGCCAAGGAAGATATACTCCAAAAAAAATTTTTTTTTTTTAAAGAAGAGGAGATAGAAATACCAGGAGGTAAGGAAAAGCTGAAACTGAACTAATTTGTCAATGGCAACTCACAAGAGATTCCTGACATAGGAAAATAGTTAATAAATGTTAGTATTTCCCTCAGGAGACTCAAGCATAATATCTCTTTTGAGAACAGCAATTTATTTCTTACTTTTGAGGAAAAGATCTTGGCAACTCTGATAAACTATAAGAGGACTTAATTGCCTAATCTAGAATGAATAAAAGAATTAGATGTTTTGATATTGGCCTTTACCATACCTGGGAGTAAGATGTGTGTAATCATCAGTCAGTCTGCACTTAGTGATGCAGTTAAGGTTAAACATCTCCAAAAGTAAAATAAAGCTACTTAGAATGACTCTCTTATTGTATTCCAGAAAGAAATCTACTCACAGGCTACCAATATCAGAAAACTAATTCTCCTGGATGGTCGGGATTAATTACCATGATAAATTAAGTGGAATATATATATATATGTATATATATACACACACATATTTATATAAAATCACTCAATTTTTTTAAAAGATTTTATTTATTTATTAGTTAGAGAGAGAGAGAGAGAGAGAGAACAGGCAGACAGAAAGGCAGGCAGAGGCAGAGGGGGAAGCAGGCTCCCTGCCAAGCAAGGATCCCGATGTGGGACTCGATCCCAGGATACTGGGATCATGACCTGAGGCGAAGGCAGCCGCTTAACCAACTGAGCCACCCAGGCATCCCTAAAATCACTCAATTTTTATTCTACAAAAGCAACATGTAAGAATTTGGTGAATGGAATATATATTAGTACAGGAAGCCACCTTTTTTCAGAGAGCACTGAACAATGCCTTTTATATTTTCTGTAATTCTTTCCGCACTAGCCAAATGGGCCAGTAAATACTCTGAAGATTTTATAGTGAGTGGTGACTCTATTTTCCAGTTTTGTTTTGTTTTACTTACCCATAGCATAATTGGTGCCAAGAAAAAATTGGTTTCCTTATGGTCCTGGGCCTAGATGTCAGTATTAATTTAGTTGGCTTTATCTTTTAAAGAATGATATCATTCCTTTGTCAAATAAAGAAACAACTAGAAAACCAAATTGTCAAAGTAAAGTTATAATTTCCTAAAATGGAAAAAGAGAAACTGCTTTGTAAGAATGGGAGTTTTTCCAAAATGTAAAAATATAAAACTAGTTGGGGAAGAAAAAACAAAACAACACCGTCTTCAGGGTAATGATTACTTCTGTGGAAGGAAAGAATGGGATTGAGGAGGGGCGCCTGGCTGGCTCAGTTGGTTAAGCAGCTGCCTTTGGCTCAGGTCATGATCCCAACGTCCTAGGATCCAGCCCCACTTCATGTTCCCTGCTCAGGAGAAAGCCTATACTTCTCCCTCTCCCTCTGCCTGCCACTCTGCATACTTGTGCTCTGTCAAATAAATAAATAATTTTTTTTTTAATGGGATTGAGGAAAGGGGAAAAAGAGAAACTCTAAGCACACATATATTAATTTCTTGCAAGATTTAAAAATGCTAACATTTCACCACATGCTTCACACTTTTTAAGAAAATGTTACAGAAATATCCACAACATACCCATGCACACACACACACATGATTTGCACATATAAACATACAAAATATTGTTAAAGGAATAAGCAAATAAACTACAAAAATTCTTATCATTCAGCAATTTTATCTTTTTACACAATGTTTTGTGATTCCTCTGTATTGATAACCCGGTTCGCTCTATCTAGTATTCCATTATGTGATAATACATTTATGTGTGTACACATCTATCTTGATCAAGCTTTCTAGAGGCTTGCCTGATTTATTAGCTTTCAAAGAAATAGATTTTAAAAATCATCTCCATTCATGTTTTTCCCTAGGTTTTTAATTTGTGTTTTGTTTTTATAATTCTTTTGCTTCAACTTTCTTATTGTTTGACTTCTTCTTCTAGCTTCTGGATTAAATACCAGCTCATTTACTTGTAGTAAATATATTTAAGACTATTCATAACTCCTAAGTTCTGCTTTAACTATGTCTCACAAATTTTTCATGTTTTAGTTTGCTGATAAAACTATTTACAGTTTGTGATTTTCCTTGTAAATTATTTTTAACCTATTTATTGTTTAAGCTTTTGTTTTTTCAGATTTTCTAACCTGTAGGATTTTAATTACTAGTTTTAGTAGTTAATTCCTAATTAAATTCAATAGTAATCAGATAATAGGGTTTGAATAACTATGACTCCTTGTGACTGAGAGTGTACAGTTAATTTTATAAATATCTAACATGTTGCATGCATGCTTTAGGAGAATGTGTATCCTCTGTTGTGTTGTCCTTTGAGTGCAGGGATATGTAAAGTCACAATTCTGTCATATGTGTTACTCAGATTCTCTATATATTCTCCAAATATGTAGTTTCTGAGAGAGGTGTTAAATTTTGCCATTATGCTTTATATGAGCTTTTCAATTTTATTTTATAATTCTGCGTTTTTGCAGTTGATGACTTTTGGTGTTTTACAGTTTAAGTCTATTTACATGAGCTTTTCAATTTTATTTTGTAATTCTGTGTTTTTGTAGTTAATGGCTTTTGGTGTTTTACATTTTAAGTCTATATAAGTCTAAATTTATAATTTCTATAGCTTTTTCATGAAGTCTAGCTTATTTGCTTTACTCACATTAATGCTTTGACTTCATATTCCATTCTGAAAAATACTGTTGCGCCAGCTCTTTTTTGGTTCATATATGCTTAGTATATTAGTATATTTTCCTTTTTATATTTTCTGTTTTGGGGTGTGTATGTGCATGTGTGTATAATAGTGTCCCTTATAAGCAATGTATAACTGATTTTTTTATATCAACTCTGATAGTTTCTGATTTTTAATGGAGTGATTTAACCTATTCACACTTATTGTCATTACAATGCACTTCAAGTTACGCTGACCACCTCATTTTATATTTTTATTTCATCAGAGATTTCTCCTGGTTTCTTTTTTCTTCCTTTCCTAATTATTGTTGGATTGATAAGTTATAGTTTATTATCTTCCCTATGATTTTTATTAATATGTATTAAAATTTCTCAGCTATCATGTCTTTGACTACTTTGTTCCAATATTCTTCTATTATCTCTTACTAGAATCTACTAAAATTTTATAAACAATGATTCTAAGAACACCCCATATAAACAACTCTTTCAATTTTTTCTCTTTATACTGCATTCTGGGTAAAATTCGCAGTTGTTTCTTCCAGTTTATTTAAATTCTTTAACTTTGGTCATTCTGGAGTTTATTTTCTTAGTTTCATGTCGTTTTTGGTTTGTTTTTGTTTTTTTTTTTTTAATGCTTATATGTTTTCTGGGATTACTAATCAGATCTTTTTCCTATTCACATAATTTTATATTTTTTCAATAAAGATAATTTCAGGTGTGCCTGGATAGCTCAGTGGACTGAGCATATGATTCCTAATTTCAGCTCAGGTCATGATCTCAGGATGCTGACATATAGCCCGGAGTGGGGCTCCCCACTTAATGGAGATTCTGCTTGAGATTCTCTCTCCCTCTGCCCCTCCCCACACTCTCTCTAGCTCATAGGCTCTCTCTCTCTCTCAAGAGATAATTGTTTTTAAAAGATCATTTCATTCATTTTCCTCTCTGATTTTGGTACCAAGAAGTAGGGTGCTGTTGTGACAAATAACTAAAATTGTCAAGGCAGCTTTAGAACTGGGTAAGGGGTAGAGGCTGGAGGAGTTTTGAAGGGCATGCTAGGAAAAGCCCACATTGCTGTGAAGGGACTATTGGTAGAAATAATAGATGTTGAAGGCAATTCTGTAAGTGTTCAGAAATAAAAGCAAGAGCTTCAGTGATAGACTCTATCTTCTTAGAGAATATATAACTAATCAGAAACAGAATGTTAGAAACATGGATATTGAAGATCTTGCTGGTGAGATCTCAGATGGAAATGAGGAACATGTTATTAGAAACCGTAAGAAAGGAGATCTTTGTTATAAAATGGCAAAGAACTTCACTTAACTAGTTTCTAGTGTTTTGTTGAAGGTCGAATTTGCAAGCAATAAGATTGGGTATTTACCTGAGGAGATTTCTCAGGAAAGTCTTAAAGGAGCTTGTTTCCTCCTGACTGCAATGCAAGAAGAAGAGAAGTAAAATGCAAGAAGAGAGAAATGAGTTGAAGAAGGTATTAAGCAAAAAGAAATTAGGTCTTGAAGATGTGGAAAAGTCTTAGATTTCCCAAAATCAGCTTGTCATTTCTGCTCTAGCACTTGTGCTCATGTTGTTGCCGCCCCTAGATGGTTCCCCCCTTGTCCTCTTCCTCCAAATCCAACCTATAGAGTGTCAGCTTCCCAATAAAGTCTGTCTTGATTTGTTCCATCATGTTGGCATTTTCTCTTGGGAATTTCTACAGCCTTGTAATCATTTTCATGTAATGTTTGTGACATGTAGTCTTTAAGGCCCATCTTTTTTTTTTAACTTTACATTTTCTGAAACTGAAGCACCTGCCAGGAATGGCCAGCAATCCGTGTACCCATGGATGAAAGATGACTTCAGACCTTGCTGCAAAAGTGAGGAGAAGGCAACAGGGTCAACTCTCAAAGGCGAAGACCCTTTGCTCTTCTTTGCTCCCACTTTTATCAGTTCTTCACAAATCTTTATCACTGTTCTTCAAGGGTGTCCTAGGGGTTCTGCTAAACATAGCCTAAGGGACAATGCATCTCTCAGATCACAGGGTGGCTGTTTGGGCTAGGAAAGCTTCAGGAAGTCAACTCCCGAGGCATTCCAACAGCAGAGTGGTCACGCAGGCTTCAGCATTCCAGAGGCCCACGCCCTTCTCTGAAACTTTCCTTCGCCCCCTATGGCCTCTGTGTTACATTTTATTTTATTATTTTTTCGTGTTACATTTTAGTAAGCCAGGTATTATGGTTGAGTTCATGCTCTACATTAACCCCAACAAGTACCCTATATGTATATATGAATTTTTTTTCAGCAATTCAGTCCACCCTCAAATGCTTTTAAATGGATAACACATGTATAATCCATTGATTCTTAGAAAATGAGGAGCTAGCAAACTTGACTTCACAATGGTTCTCAGGTGGTCCTCCACAGCACCTCCGAGAGCTACCAACAACAGGGCTGACGCAGTGGGAAATTTAAGTAAACCAGTGAAGCCCTGCTCTGATCACTCCTACAACCTTGGACAAGCAGCTCAATTCTCTATCTCTCTTTTTTGCGGGGGAGGGTACTTTTTGCTTTATTACTTTATTTATGGATCTGAGCAAAAGGTTTTGTGGACCTGAAAATATTGGTATAAATGTGGAGTATGTTTTAGATTTGTCCATCTCATTAGAACACAAGCTTCTGCACCCAAAGGGACTGGCACAGCTATGGCTAGATAATTGGGTCAGTTTGTTCTTGATTGGTTTGTGTGCAAACATGCAGACTACATCCACAGTGATCATTCCTCTTAATCTTTTCAAACAACTGTGTGCCAATCTCCTAAATGATAGTTCTTTTCTATGTCCTCATTTTCTTAAAAAATAAGTGGTGCCTTAGGCCTCCCAGAATGAACATGAATTATTGCTCTAGTATTTCTTCACAGACAGCAAATTTTAGATTTCTTTCCAAAGCACATGCCTGGATATTAAGGAAATCTGTAAAGGGCTATAATTTCAGAAAGTGTTATCCTTAAGATAAGATTAGAATTTGGAAGAAAAAAAACCACAACTTTTATTTAGAAACTTGTTATCTTGAACATAGAATTCTGTTCCTGCAGAATTTCAAGTTATATACTTAGTTTGGATGCAAGAAGTAAATGTTGGAAAACTAGAAGTAGTGAGGTTTGAAAAGACTACACGGTGAATGAATTTACACTGTTATCTACTTTCCCCCTTTCATTTGGGGGAGGGTAAGAGAGAAAGAAAACAAGCATACACTTTATTGTAAGAAATTGGCCCACAGGGGTGCCTGGGTGGCTCAGTCAGTTAAGAGTCCAACTCTTGATTTCAGCACAGGTCATGTTCTCAGGGTCATGAGATTGAGCCCCACATCAGGCTCCATGCTCAGTGGTGAGTCTGCTTGAGATTCTCTTCCTCTCCCTCTGTCCCTCCCCCTGCTTGTGCACACTATAAATAAATAAAGAAAGAAAGAAAGAAAATCAATCTTGGGGGAGAAAACGAAATGGGCTCACACAATTATGGAAGTTGGCAAGTCTGAAATCTATAGGGCAACCTGGCAGGCTAGAAATTCAGTTAAGAGTTGATGTCACAGTCTTGAGCCCAAATTCCACAGCCTGTCAGGCAAATGGGAAATTCGGGCAAGGTTTCTATGTTGCAGTCTTGAGGCTGAATTCCTTCTTCTATGGGAAACTGGTCTTTGCTCTGAAAGCCTTCAACTGATTAGAAAGACCCACCCACACTAAAGAATGTAATCTGCTTTACTCAAAGCCTACTAATTGATCACATCTAAAAAATACATTCCTAGCAACATCTAGACTAGTGTTTGATCAAACTATTGGGCACCATAGCATAGCCAAGTTAACATATAAAATTAACCATCACAGTGTTTCCTTAAGTATTAGGCTCTGTCTTCTGAAATCTTTTCTTCACTGAGCTCTACTTAGTTTCACCTTACTCCACCAAATAAAATGCAACACAATTCCAGACTTGTAAGGGTCTCTAATTTGCTACACACCTGAAATCCCCAAACTAATCAAGATTGTGGAGAGCTCTCTAGATGACATAGCCACAAAGACCAAATCTCCAGAAGCTTTGTGTGTCAGAGGTTTTCCTGCATGGTAGGTTTGATGGAAGAGATAACGAATGAAAGGCGTGGGTAATGTGAGCAGGTTGATTTCAAAATGTTAATACAGATATGGCACTGAATTGATCTTATAGATAATGTATCATTTGTGTCCTTATTGCTAGAAGTAAATTTTCACTAAATCTTTAAAGCAGTACCTTGATATATATGTCAAGACTGATGGAAAAGTGGATCTGAACTGCTCCTTCCTGCTACATTTGGAACCTCAGCACTCATCTCCTGAATTTGTTTAGAGCAGAACTGATACAGCACATTTCAAGCTCTCGAGATGACATTTGAATGCATTCAAATGAATGCAAGTAGCTCCATAAAGTAAGCACTAAAAAAAGAGATTAACCACTGTTATGCTTTATGAGCCATAGCATGCTTTTCTTCTAGCACCGTGGCAAAATAAAACTTACTTGTAGAGGTCTTGGCAGTTTAAAAACAGCACATTTGTATTTCCACATTTGATTCTCCTTATTGGGTGGCTCAGTCAGTTAAGCATCTGCTCTGGCTCAGGTCATCATCCCAGGGTCCTGCTGGGCAAGGGAGTCTGCTTCTCCCTCTCCTTCTGCTTGCTGCTCCCCCTGCTTATGTGTGCTCTCTCTCTCTGTCAAATAAATAAATGAATAAAATATTTTTATAAAATAGCACGATGGATAAAATATTGTTCTAAAGATATGCAACTTGGGATTCAGAATTCACAGATTTCACTTTGCTGAAGGACAAACAGTAAATACTGGGGTCAGAAGTAGATCATGGCTTTTCCCACTACATCATCTAGTCTGTTAAACATTCTTTCTTAATTGCTGTTCTGGGAAATAAAAATCTTTATATTTCTAAAGTAAATTAGGAACAGCCCTGAACGACTTGTTTTAGAGGTAGGGATTCTTATACAGGAAAATAAAAAGCAACTATTTGTGGTAATACTGTGAAAGCCTCTTACTGTGAAGTATCAGAGAAAAAAAGTTAAATTTACATGAAATTCATTGATTTAAAATGTAACATAAAAACACTGGAAGAAAAAAGAAATAGTGTTTCTCGGTTATGATAATAAAGGAAGTAATTTTCTTTTGTGCCTGGTAACTGCATTGGAAAACACTTTAAAAAAAAATAAGTGCAACTCAAATTTAACTAGATCTTTGAAGAAGTGGAGGAAGGAGGGGATTCATTCTGAGGATCAGCTTGATCTTTGCTTCTTTCACAGAGATCAAAAGATTTATTGTTACTGGAGAGGGAAAAGTAGAATTCAATTAGGACTGAGATGAAGGGAGCAGAGTAGCTGCCTTCTTGGTACTTCCTAATTAGGTCTACTGTCTCCAACTAGATACTCATAATTGATTCTTCAAAATCTTAATTCCAGCAATTAAGCCATTTAGACATCGGAAGGATGTTAACAAGTCCAGTAAGAGCAACAGGATTCATTGCAAATGACTAGAGAGGCAAAGAGATGAAGGAATGGGAAAAGAGGTAACTTTTTTCCTGGCCCTCCAAAGTTAATCTGCAATGCCTCAAATGAGTTCATTTATCATTCACAGGACAGATAATAAGTCTCAGAAATCTCAGAACTGGTTCTCTCCATAAAAATTCATCCTTTGTTTTAGGTACAAAACTTAATTATTCCCATTCTGTCATCATCAGCTCATGGACTTTCCAGCCCTGCCCAATACAGAATTTGCTGAGTGAAAGTATATTTAGGGGCCTGAATTATGTGGCAGAATGTTCTTAACTTTCCTAAACTCAAACTCATCCACATAATACAGTAAGTTCTGAAGTTGTCGTGTTCTTTTAAAAGCACAACCATGACAAAAGTAAGTGATAAAGCCCCAACTACATTTCATTTCCATGACATGAACAATGAAATGTTCTCTGTTTCTAAGAGAGGATCATATGTTCTATAGAACATAATTTAAGAAGGCAAATTTTAGAGCAGTACTGACATTTGAAATTTGGGCCATGTATTTAATTATGTTTTAAACTGCCATTATTATTCCCTCTTGGTCTTATGCCCTTTGCTTGTCTCAGTTGACAAGCATATTCTCAATAGCCCTCATCTTTTTCTATACATGGACTTCCAACCATATAGAGTTGAGAATTAGGAAGGAAATTAGTATTCCCTGAACACCAGTCACTTTCTTTCATAGTGTTTCATTTTATTTACTTCAGAGCTTTTGTCGGTATTGCCTCAAATAACCTTGCTCTTTTGTTGAGTTGTTCATGGTTGATTTTTCCCTCAACAGAATGTTAAGTGCCATGAAAGCAGAGCCCTTCTCTGTCATGTGCTCTTCTAGATCCTGGGCCCCCAGAGGTGTGTGCTTTGCACACAGTTGGTATTCATAGTTTGTTTGTTTTTTTGTTTTTTCTTTTTAGAGAGAGAGAAAGCTCATGTGTGTGGTGGGAAGGGGCAGAGAGAGGGATGGAGAAAATCTTAAGTAGGCTCTACACTCAGCATGGATCCCAATTCAGGGCTTGATCTCATGACCCTGAGATCATGATCTGAACCAAAATCAAGAGTTGGACCCTTAACTGATTGAGCCACTCAGGTACCCCAAGGTATTCATGTGTTTTAATAAACTCCAGGCACAGGACTAGACACACTGTGAACAATACCTCATATAACTCTCAAAGTTGATCTTGAAATATGAATATATTATCCCTTTTTCACATGGAGGAATCAAGGCTTAAAGGAATTAACTTGTCAAAACTCAAACAATGAGGAATTAGGTCCGACGTGTGTTTTGTTTTGGGGCCATGTTATAAGGAATGTTCCCAAAGAGGTCCATGGCTGTAAGGGAGATGATTATGGGTCGTAAACAAAGTGGCATTAAGGAACGACAGCATTAGACCATAAGAAAATTATTTCCTCTAAAACTTCTTTATAGTTAATTTTATTACATCAAGGATAAAGTCTCTGATTGGTGCCAGTATGTATTTAATGCTTTCCCAGAAACTGCTTCTCTCTCTCTCTCTCCTCCTTATTTCACTTATGGGCAGGTAAGACTATAAAGCCAGAGTCTGTTTGCAGTGCATAAATTTTCCACAACTTACTTAAGGTAAGTGGTTCTGGTTTCCCATGTGCAATATTTACATAATTCCTTCAGAAATAAATTTTAGATAAAAGTCCTGAATTTATTTAAGGAGAATATTAATTAGATAGCAGGTACAGGTGATCTATTTGGCAAAAATTGTGGGGGTGGCACACAGTGTCTGGTCTAGAAAACCCTGCTCTAATACAAATTTACAAAGCCCTGAAATAGAAACAAGCAACAGAAGGCATTGCTATGCTAGGGAAACTCAAGCGCATAAAACAATTACCTCCAAAATGCTTTAAAAGTAGTGTGCTTGAGATACAAAAAAGTAACTCAACATAACTGGGGAAAATACCACTGAGATATAAATGCTGGGCCTATGATGAAGTTATACTCCTCAGTAATGGTGCCAAAAATATAGTGGGGGACATATACAAGTAACCAGAATATAAGTTAGGAAGCAAAAAATGCCCCAAAGAAGAAAAAATACATGTGATGTGAGAAATCACACTTCTACACTGTTGATTACCTTTAATTACCTTCCGTTATCAATAAATTTATAAATTATAACTCATAATTATATTATATGTTTGTTTCAAGTTATAATATATAAATTATATAAATGTATAACTTAACTTACTTAATTTCAATTAATAATTTTGTCACATATGCTCAGAATGAGTATCCATGCTAAGCCTATCACATAAAAGGAGAAATAAGCACAAGTAGCTTTAATCTCATTTTAGATGGCATACAAATGGGAAACACTCCCACTAGCAAAATGGCTGGGCGCTCTTTCTTCTAATTGCACCGAAAGCTTCGGTGGTTTTGGCAAGCATGTCCTGCTAAGCTGCCAACCATCTAAAAGGAATCAAATCCATAACCCCGGTAAAGTTGCCACGTCTCGAGCATGGTACAAATCAGTGCTCCACTAAAGCATACTAAGGTATGCTCCACTGATACTAAGGTATCAGTGCTGCCTGAGAAACTGCCATCACTTAGTATACTCCTGGGTAAACTTTACCAAGGAAGGGATTGGTTTTGCTCTTCTAGTCTTTATGCTGACATCTGTTTATAGGGAGTATCAGAGTAAACTCACGCGGTCCGAAAGCTGGGGCTTTCTGTGAGGCCACCTGTCAGTGGCTTGCTCCTTTTTCTGCAAACAGCTGCAAAGGTATAAGCTAATACAGGACATCTGCTGCTCTTTTACTCAGGAGAGGCTAGCTGGCGACATGGCGGGCATGGACCAGACCCCTCAGACCACATTCAAATTCGGATTCTCCTGCTTACTTGAGCAAGCTGCTTAATTTCTCTCGGCCTGAATGTCTTCAAGGGCAAGTTGAGTGAAAGGATCTTATTAGATTTTGAAAATTAAGTGAAATAAAGCAAGCGGATATTCGTTGAGGTAGCGGGCCCATAATTGAACGTCACTTATTATTAGCTACTATCAGCCTGCGTTAGGAAGTACAACTTTCTCTCCTCTGGGCTCCCCAGAGCCCTCGGGAAACTCAAGACCTTTAATCTTACTCGCTTGTGCGGATACCTACGTTAGCGCTTCCGGCCAGCTTCCCACAAGTGAGTTTGGATCGTCTCCTCAGCTCCTACGAGTTCATCTCTGTCCCGTACCTCCCTGGCCAGAAGAGTGAATCTGGAAGCACCACCACCCTCAGAGACTCAAATCTCTTTCCTCCTGCCACCCGACCAAAGAGAAAGCCTGCATTAACATTCAAACAGGGGCTTTGTGATTTCTCCGGAGAGGTGACTTTCACCAAATCCCCCGGAGAATCTAGTCTGAAACACCTTTCTCATTTGCCATTCTCTTTAGCTGGCTAAGAATTAATTAACATTTAATCTTTTTATGGCCACTGATGGCAGCTCCCTAAAAGCTTCTACGTTTTGTTCCTGACAAACAGTATGTCAGACTTTTGCGCAAACAAGACATAAAGAAAATGTCTGAACTCAGCCTATGCTATTTTTGCATACCTTTTACTTTATAGCCAAGTGCTACGATAAAGACGGTGTATACATTCAGTGAACTCGAGTATGTAAGACCCTTAGACTCATTTGCCTGTGTATAAAACAAAATGTTTCATTCTTCAGAATATGTAGCTGGAGGAAGAATCATTCCCGGAAGGTATATTTTCAGGAGTGTATGCCCAGTGGGCAGTAGGCCCCAGCCCCTGTGTTCTAAGGCCCTGGTGGGCTGGCTTAGCCATTTGGCTTTCTGGGGGCCAACTGGAACTGAGACACCACAGAACTCTTAGTCACTACCTTGCTTTTACTCATCCTGAGCGGTGATTGTTCAAATCTCCTTGGATTCTCAACATACCGGAGTACCCTTATTCTAAATGACCTCTTTGAGCTTAGGCGAGCACAAGTGGATATCTGCTACATATACTAAAGAATCCAGATTTAAAGCTGGAATTTAAAAAAATTGTAAGGATATTAAGCTTGTCAGCAATTTATCAGGCTTTTATATCTTTCTGATGTTGTTGGTTACTTTTATAATTAACCACAGTCATTCCTCCTTATCCTCAACAGATAACTGATTTCCTTTCCTGCTTGCCCAAAAGCTCTGACATGAGGTGGAGGCCAAACATGTTGTCTTCTACAAGGTAGGACAGTTTCAGAGCCTCATGAAAAGGACTGTACCCGGAATTCTAATGATGCTTCAAGAAATGGATGCAAAAGACAGCACAGAAGCAGCAGTTTTTGAAAGACGCCTGGAAGGAGACTGACTTCCTGATCTCACAACTTGTGCTGGGGGTATAGGGATTTTTAGGAAATTTCTCCAAGAACAAAAGAGCTGGTGGGTGCAATTTCCGTCCCCCGCCCCCAGACTAAATATCTGGACAACTGTGGGATCCGGCGTGAATACTCTTCACTTAGCTTGCTAACACTGCATTCCTCACCCCTGTGTTCTTCTGCAGACCTGCCCACTTCAACACACCCTCAGTAGGAGTCCAACCTAAGCTGCGTCACAAGCCTGGCAGTGTGCAAGCAGCCCTGACGGGGGTCAGCACCACTCCACAATGATTACTGCCCCCGAGAGAGGGAAAGAAAACCACACACACCAGTCCAATTGCAGCCCCAGCACTGGGCTGGGGCAGAAAACTGGTCTGACTGCAGGTCCCACCCACCAACAAAAGCTCCTCAGGAGGAGAGTGCCCTGAAATTCAGTGACACTGAAGCTCTGGCAAACTGCTCGTCTGAGTCATCTCAAGCTCAAGGTGGGCCCCAGACTGGCCCGTTAACAAAACAGAAACCAGACCCTGCCCACAACCAGCAAAGAGAGCCACTGCAGATGACTGGACTAAAGACAAACACAGGTCAGCCACAACAGTAGGGCACATACCACACACATAGGAGACACCTGAGGTATCAGGTTCTGGACAACAGGGGACATTGCACTGCAGGGTACAACAGGAACTCTTCTTCATAAGGCCACTACCTTCAAGAGCAGGATATATAGCTGACTTTTCTAACTCAAAGAAACAGAGAATTAGACAAAATGAGGAGATAGAGGAATTTGTCCCAAATAAAAGAATAGCACAAAATCACAAGAGAGCTAAATAAAATGGAGGTAAGTAATATGCCTGGTAGAAAATTTAAAGCAATATTCATAGAAATACTCACTAAATTTGAGAAAAGAGTAGAGAACCTCAGTAAGACTCTCAACAAAGAGATGGACAACATAAAAAAGAACCAATCAGGGGCACTTGGGTGACTCAGTCATTGAGCAATTGCCTTCGTTTCAGGTCATGATCCTGTGATTCTGGGATCCAGCCCACATCAGGCTCCCTGCTCAGTGGGGACCAAGAATATTCTATCTCTAGCATTTAGAATTAAAAAAAGAGGTAAATCGTTTCCCAGACAAACAAAAATTAAAGAAATTCAACACAGCTAACCCAGCCTTACAAAGAATCTTAAAAGAGATTATCTGAGTGAAAAGAAAGACCATAAGCAAGAATAAGAAAAGTAAGAAGCACAAAATCAGTAAAGTCAAGTATATCTACAAAAACCAGCCAGGGATATTGGTCTGTAATTCTCCTTTTTGGTAGTATCTTTATCTGGTTTGAGTATCAGGGTAATACTAGCCTCACAGAATGAATTTGAAAGTGCTTCTTCCTCTATTTTTTGGAATAGTTTGAGAAGAGTAGGTATTAACTCTTTAAATGTTTGGTAGAATTTCCTGTAAAGCCATCTGGCCCTGGACTTGTGTTTTTTGTGAGTTTTTTTATTACTGATTCCATTTCATTGCCGATAATCAGTCTATTCAAACTTTCCATTTCTTCCTGATTCAGTTTTGGGAGGTTATATTTTTCTAGGAATTTATCTGTTTCTTGAGGTTGTCTAATATATTGGCATGCCACTTCTCATATTCTTCTTCTAATCCTTTGTATTTCTGTGGTGTTGGTTGTTATTTCTCTTCTTTCATTTCTGATCTTATTTATTTGAGTCCTCTCTGTCTCTCTTTCTCTCTCTCTCGATGAGTCTGGTTAAAATTTTATCAATTTTGTTGATCTTTAAAAAAAAAACCAGCTTATGGTTTCCCTAAGAAAGACCTTTTGAGGAGGCAACCTTTGAATAGAGACTTAAAGCATGAGAGACGACATTCTACATGAAGACCTGGGCAAGGTATGTTCTAAAAAGAAGGAACAGCACATACGAATCTCTGAAGCAGCAACAACTTAGGGGAAGAGCAACAAATCTTGTATGGCTGAAGCAGAGGTAACAAAAAAGGAGGAAGTAGCAGGTCAGTTCGTTAAGGAGATAAGGATGAGATCATATAGGGCCTCATTTACCATGGTAAGAAATTAGAATACAATTCTAAGCAAGATTTAAGCAGAGGAGTAACATGTGACAATAAAATTTTAGAAGATCACCCTGGCTGTTACATGGAGAACATGTTGCAGAAAAACCAAAAGTAAAAACAGGGAGACAAGTTAGGTAGTCCAGATGAAAAATGATTATGAACTGAGCCAGAGTGCTAGCTGAATAGATGGTGAGAAGTAATTATATTCAAAATATATTTTGAATATAGAGCTAGAATGGCCCATTCTAGCCATAAAGAGGCCAAACCATGAAGAGCCCAATCCCAACGAAGAGGCTTGAACTCAGTTCTCTCATGCTGGCTCACAGGGCAGCCTTAAGTTTTCATGGTAAATTAAGGACCTTGCCATAACTTAATGGGAGCTGAATTTCCAAAATATCTGTGCTGGCCACAGTGTGTCCTCAAAGCTGGGACAAAGATTCCCATAGCTGCATATTTGACTGAGTGACTGAAAACACTGTTCTCTGTGAGTGCCAAAAAACTCAGTTCTTTTTCCTATCATTTGCCCATGAAGATCCATTGTTAATACCACATTTTTTTCATATACCTTATTAATTGATGGAGTAAATGATTTTGTAAAAAAATAATTTGCCTTTTCTTGGTAATGGGAAACTCTTCATGTTATCCAAGCATAATAACTATCATCCATTAAGTGTTTATATATGTCAGACTACATTAAACTTCTTACATATATTATCTCATTTTTTCATCTCAATATGTCTATGAAGTAGGTATTGTTTTGACCCTGTTTTTTTTTTTACACATGAGGTAACTGAGGCCAGAAAATATAACTGACCTGCCCAGAGCCACATGGCTATAAGAGTAAGAGCCAATGTTCAAACCCAGAACTTTCCCTAAACTTCTTGCTCTTAACCTATATCATTGCAAGACAAAATATGCTATAAGTAGCAAGAGGACACTGATAAAATGCTGTTAGACAGAAGAATATTTTAGCTTCCCCCTTCTCATTCATATGTTCATCCAAGTCCATTATACTTAAACAAAAAGTCCCCCATTTCAGATCTGTGGGGATCAGATCTTCTGGGGACTCCTTTACCTACAAGGAATATTTTCCTACAATGGTGGAGATTTTTTTTAATAAAAGGGATGAGAATAGAAGTTAGAAGTTAGAAATGGAAAGGATAGAGAATAGTTTCTTCTCTGTGTCTACACAAATGCATTTCTCTTAACAGTTCTCTTGAATTTTGGAGAAGATAGAAACCCTGAGCTAGTAAAACTAGTACTCTTCCCAACACCTGCTCTCACAGTATGAGGACTAGGGATAATCAGGGAAGAAGATCCTACTCAATCTTCATCACATGCTTCACTACACTGGCATTGTTCCAGACAAATAAATTACTTGACTACAGAAGGAGCAGTTATATTCGAATTTCAACTAAGCAACAACAATGATAATAGCAAAAAATAACAATATTAACAACATGGATTTGTGTGCTTACTAAATAGTTCAGAAATGTGAAGTCCAACTCTGATGTGTCTGTTGTCCAATGCTTGGTCTGTGGTATAGATAAAAAAATTTTCTCTGTAAATTCATCTGAAATTTACATACAGTGAAATTCAAAGAACCCAATTTTTTATTGTCTATTTGGTCAGGGACTAATTGCCATATTAAAATCACCCTCTGTCAGCTTTTTTTTCTAATGTGTATTGGTTGCTTATTTCATCAAACTTACATATTTTAATTCTATTGAATATGGAATTCTAATTCTTTATTATTTAATTTTAACTCAAATCTTACTCTTTTCTTTAATAAGTTAGGACACTCATCTTATAAAATGTCATTTCTAATTATCTGCTAGTACATTCCTCTCCTTTCATTTGACAAGTGAGACATACAATAACTCTGTGTAAAGATATTTGATGATATAATACAGATTTTAAAGAATACTATGTATGTTATTTCTATTGCATAATTCATTTTAGTGTCTCCATTCATCAAAATATAGCATTCATATAGAGTTTCCCTAATAATTTTTTTGCTCCTTATGAGCAGACATATATAAAGTAACTGCCTTATAGCTTGTAATTGGGTTGACTTATTTATTTGTATGTGGGGATTTATACAGTGATTTGTCTCCAAAGAGCAACTGAAGTAATTTTTTAAAATGGAAAACATGAAAATTTTCATGTGATGACTATAGGGAAGGTTTTAATTAAGGAGAAGGCTGACATATTTTCTTGGTGATGAGAACACAGACATTGTTAAACTTCTTTGTGAGGACAATGAGGAAAAGATAGGAGGGTACTTTTATAAAGTCATTGTTATTATTACTCAAGTCAATGAGCTGTTAAGTACAAGCTTAATTATGACCTCTGTTCTTCATCTTGATACTTAATAATGCACCAGATGCACTTTTCCTTCTTTGTCAATTGCCTGATCTATCAGTTGACTGAGCATTCCCTGACAAATGTGTGACTATCTTCCATCTTGGGAGGAGATAGATGGTTTACCCACGTCTACCCTCCAGGCAAGAGCCAACTCATTTTCTGCTCAAAACATCCTGTTCCCTGGGACAGGTTCCATCAGAAATTAGGTTGGAAATTTGTTGCTCACCCACAACATCTTAGGTCAGAAGAAACATTGGAAACAGTATCTCATCTTGATAAATGATTGAGATATGTCAGATGACAGAATAATTTGAAAAATTAAACAATTATTTTTGACATGGAGTCTTTCCAGAAGATTCACTAGCTCCAGGAGCTAATGAAATGGTTGTGTCCTACACAGATACAGCAAAGGAGCACAACTAATTCAAGTGCTGCTCTGCAACTAACAATTCTGTGGAAGTCTTTCATTTATTTTCAGAAAAGTTGAGCTCAAGTTGAATAAAGAACTATAGTCTTTTGAAGATAGAGAATGAAAGATTATAAAAAGGAGTATTTTAGATTCTTATAAATGGAAAAATATAAATTATTTTTAATTCTAAATGATCCTTTTACTAATGAAGAATACAATTATCCAATTTTCAAAGAGTAAAAATTAATATTAAATTCCAAATTTATTTACAAATTGAATTACCCTCCAGGTATTTCAGGTACCCACTATTTTTTTTATTTTTGGTTTTCATAGGAAAATTTAGATCACAGTTTAGGTAAAACAACAGCCTTACAATTTTTTGTTTTGTTTTGCTTTGGTTGGGTAAAATATTCTTTACCCGAAACTCAACAGTCAGTATTGTACTGACAAATACAGTCTAGGTAACATTCACAATTATTTTTGCCCTTCAGAGTAAAAAACCTTTGTTCTTCAGCAGACACACACACACACACACACACACACACACACTTCTACAACTTGAAAACTGAGCTTCTGTTAGGCCCCTTCACCATCTGTCTGTAGAAGAAATCAGAAATTTGATAGGCTTTGTCATACAGACCGACCATCTGCAATCCTGGTAACAGTATTTCAGCTATGAGATCCCAGTACGGAATCTGTTCAAATGTGCTTTCTCAGGTCATTCAGTGCTTTATGTTTTCAACTATTTTAAAAGTAAATACAAGGGAAACCTTGGTCATATTGAGAGAAATTTCTTTATCAAGCAGAATGATCTAAGTAAGCACTTCCGAAGATTAAATCTGATGTATACAATTTGACATTGTGCATTTCTGCAAAAATATAAGATTAGTTGAAGGTATCAATCAATAAATGGGGTTTATAAAAAGTGATTTTTAACAAACAAAGAAGTTGACTTTGATATATTCACAGAGTTAATATCATTTTGGATACAATAGTAGATCATTTTAGTTCTTTAAAATTAATGTAAGTGAACATAGTTACTTCCAGTAAATTGAATCCCAGAGCTGAAATAAGGTTGCCTATGCCTCACTATCAAATATATAGCTAGCACAAGCAGAATGTACTAGAGAAGAAAGTTAGAAGACAACTTCATGAAGAGTTCCATGGCAAAGATCATTTATTCGAATTATAGAAAGAACAATTAGTTTCCTCTCATAAATATAAAATAAGAATATTTAGTTTAGTTTTGTGAAAGGCAATCCATTAATGAAGACTATCCATTAAATATTTAATTAATCATAAAGCATATTTTACAAAGGTACATTTTATATTTAGTGTCCAATTCAATACTACAAAAATGCCTTAGCGTCCCTCAATCTTATAAAACTCAATATTCAAGAATGGGGCTGATTTCACTGTTTGTTCTTCATAAAAACAGGAAACACAGATAGTTGCAAATAACCCAAACTTCTTCCTTATATTACTAGGTACGATAGAGTCACGGAAGCATCTGTGGCTCCAGCAATCCTGCTTTCTAACTACAGACAGTCACCATGGGCTAGTAGATACCTATATCCAGTAGATAATGTAGAATGGAGCAGAGAATAAACACCTGTTCTTCAGGATCAGCACTCTCCAGCCCTGGAGTCCTTCCCAGCAAATTCCCAACCTCTTTCACTCTAAATCTGGCCTTCTTTGCTCATCCCTAAACTTAGCCAAGTTTCTGGAAAGCTACTCTTTGTCTCCTTAAATCTTTTACATATAGCTGCCTCCTCTCAACCAGACTACCTATTGAACTCCCTTGGCCACCCTGCCCAAATCCCACCTAACAGCTCAGGATGATTGTCTGTGTCTTGTCTCTCCTTCTAGATTCCAAGTTCCTTGAGGGTATACACCATATTTTATGCCTCACTGGGATCCCATGTAATCCTACAAAGTACACTCAGTAAATTTACATTAAGTTGATCCTAGGGCCATCCAATTTCAACATAAAATTCATTGGACTGGCTCAGAAAGAGTCAGATTTTAATTTACATGTTTTATTGGAGTTGGCTGCCTTAAGAGCTGTGTGGATAAAGATTGAGCAGTGGTATCTGCTGTGTCTGTAGGACATGAGAATGATGACACATGTGCAAACAGTTGTGATCTTGGCATGAATTCGATGCAAAGAGTTGCAGCTTCTCATCTAAATGTTTTCAAAGATTCTGTAGAAGTTGTCTTGCATGAACTTGTACAGGATAATATGTACTCTTGGTCATGCTCTGCTTCTGTACTGGTAAAATGAATATTTATTTATATCCTTTAGACCAATGGGACCAAAATCTGCCCAGGAGTCAGGGAAATGGGCTGGATATAGCCCAAAATGAATGGTGGCTTTTGGAGTGTAGGCTTTCGGGATTGCATAATACTATCCTTTATAATTACCCCACTCCTAATCTGTAATGGTAGGCCATGTAAAAGGATATTCAGCTTCCACAAAAGACTGACTCTTCATGGTTCCATATTTTAGTAGTAACAAGCACAGCAATGAGAATTTCCTTATTCAGAAAAGCAGAATAAAATTCTCTAATTTTCAGAGTAAAAATAAATAATAAATTCCATATTTTCTTACCAAGTGAATCACCCTCCAGCTACTTCAGGTGCTCACCATTGATTTATTAATGCCTTGCTTCAAGTTTCATTTTATCATATTTAATAGCAATTATTGACATTTTTTATGACTTCTCATAAAACTGGAGGCAAAAGCAAGTGGACTCACTTGCAAAAATTCTGAAAATAAAATAAATAGTACTTCCTTCTTCCAGAACTTCTAATCCCACATACACTGAAGGAACTTGAGTGTCACTATATGTAAGGCTTGGGTTCTCATCTCTCCATCTCACAACCTCCAACTGCACCAACAGTGAAAGCCAATCTTGATAAAAGTTCTTTTTTAGTGTGTTCTCATCACAAAACACCATACTCTAAACTAAAAAGCTAAGGAGTCAGCCAAGTTACCATTTGCCTTTCATCACAGTCTTAAATCTTAGGAGTTTAGATTTCAGAAGACCAAATAGTATTCCATTTGGAATTATTAAGCATTATGAAACCAACTTCATTACCTAAGAAAGTAAAAGCTGATGTGACAATTGCCTACCTATGCCAAATGACCCACAGGTGTTTCAATTTCACTCAATTTACATTTAGGACCTCTCAGCTGCTATTTCTCAAGAGTTGCTGAGAAACGGTTTTTACTAAATCGACAGAGCATTTCAAAAGGATATAATTTTCCTCCTACAACATGGCATGTAGAGAAGCTAGCTAATCAAAAGCAGGCTCTTTACTAATGTAAGAGTGATACAAACAATTTTAAACATAAAAGTTCTATTCTTGAGGAAATATTTATGAGTTATGGGAAAACAACACATAAAAAGTATAAAAAGTAACCACAGAAATTTAAACTATTAACAGCACATGCAAACAAATGGGTTAGCCTGTACTGCAAAATGGTAAATGGACTGAACCAAATATTATGTTCCATTTTCTCTTATCTGCAATCATCAAAGTTAATAGTGCAAAATGTTTGGCTATGCTATATGTTCCCATTTGTAAAGAAGACTTCTGGACACTTTTCAATGCTCTGTTTTTCTTTTTGATAGGCTGAACGTTTCATATATACAATTTGCTTATTCCTCTGTCAACGGTTTTTGCAGGTCAGTGTAAAAATAGAATGATCTTTTTTAAAAATGTGCCCCTTTTTGAAAGAACGTTTAGAGAAAATTTTTAGCATTGGGTGTTATAAAAAACTAATGAATCACTGAATATTACATCAAACACATTATGTATTATATGTTGGCTTATTGAATTTAAAGAAAAAAAGAAAGAAAATTTTTATTTCATTTGTTTCTGAGGGAGCTGGCACAAGAAGTTTAGAAAGATTAGGCATACTTTATTCAATATATTGACATGATTTTACTTCTCTTCTGGTACACTGAGGTATGAGCCATTTAAACACTCAAATGGAGTGATCTTGTGGATGGTACAATCACAAATACCTTTTTAAACAAATGTCTCATTAGTACTTAGCTTTGAGAGGAGAGTACCAGACTGAAGGCAGAACCTAAATTCCTTTTTTTCAGCATATGCATTAAGAAGTAATTGTACATCTATAACCTTTAGAGTCTTTCCAGTTTTGTGGCCCTGTCATTATAAATATGCAATATATGGCTTTTCTTCTTTAAGAGCTTAAGTATAAGACACACATATACATTTCTGTCAGTACCATCCAACTCACATCATCTCTCTCCCACTAAATACTTACATAAGGTTAATTTTTACCTGCATTTGAGAATATTCATATATTATATCCATGTGATGTTAATTTTGTAGAATATTAGGTTACTTTACATTCTCCATAGTGGGATGGAGAGAGGAGACAGAGTGGCAAATATCTTTTCCAAAACTGGATTGAAGTTCAGCTGGATCTTACCAACCTTACCAAGTTCCACTTGTATGAGGGGACCTCGATTTTTCTCTGTTGAGGTCCTATCAGGTAAGTTTGATTTGGATTCAAATACATTTTGCAAGTGAATATTTGCAAAGGTAAATAATTCCATGAAGTGTAAGGTTATACCAGATATGGGAGTAATTATTTTAACAATATCTCTTTAGCAATACATTTTAATATAACTATTATAACATTTGTAAGTTGGTTTCAACGCTTTCAGGTTTAATAGCATTTATCTTAATAGCTACGGCTTCGAACATACTGAGAAGACTAAGTGAATATTCAAATAAAAATGTTAGGAACTGCCACTATTCTGTAAAAAAATGTAACTTGTTTTAGATATTTTGCACATGCATAAGATGCTTTGCCTGACCCCTTTTTTAAAATCCCATTGTTTTAATCCTAGTGGTATTTGGATATTTGTTTATGAATGTAAATATTTAAGAATTATATCTGCATTGGAATTTCATTTGAAAATATTCGTCAGTTAATAAGTACTTACTATAAACATTTTACATGAAGTTTTTCTTTGGTTACCTTTTACACTTTTACACTTTATAGCTTTTGCCTTTTTGAGTGTGCTTTTGTAGTCATAAATCTATCAGATCAGAATTTCTCCATTTAAATTATATAGTTTTGCTGTGTGTGGTTTTTACTGTCAATTTAATTTTTGTTATTTTTATTATTAATATTCACTGTGAATCTTCACATATAATTGAGAATTTCCATATTTACCCAGGATACATTTATTATAATACTGTTCAATACAACCTACTCATATTATTTTTTTTTTTTTCAGAGAGAGAGAGAGTGGGGGAGGGGCTGAAGACTAGGCAGATGGGGTTCGATATTATGACTCTGAGATCATGACCTGAGCTGAAATCAGGAGTTGGATGTTTAACCAACTAAGCCACCCCAGCACTCCAAAATCTACCAAAACCTACAGTCTATATTTTAACATAGACTTTTAAAAAAATTGTTTACACAATAACAAGAAATACTTGTATGTCTTAGATTGACTCTTTTTAGAGTCAAAAAAAGTAAATAATTTTCCATACAATTATGTTCACTTTGTATATAATGTACAAATTTACTATTGCAGACCAAATGAAGATCAAAAAGGCAGGGGCAGAGTGTACTCAATATCAAAATACTAGGTACAGTCGGTATGTGCTCCTTTTCCCCATTGTCTATGGCTTCAGCTAAGCAACCAGAAGTTTGTTTCCTCTCCTATTATGTGCCTTATGTTCCATTCAAATGCATTTCAGCCAACTAAAATAATAGGTCAAATACTCAGAATCACTTATTTTTAATTAAATTTATTTATTTTTTTAAATTTAAACATATAATGTAACCCCACCACCCTCTCCCAACACCCCTCCCCCCACCTCCCCTCAGTTTGTTTTATGACATTAAGAGTCTCTTTGGTTTGTCTTCCTCCCAATCCCACCTTGTTTCATTTATTCTTTTCCTACCCCCTTAGCCCCCACCCCCGTTGCATCTCCACTTCCTCATATCAGGGAGATCATATGATAGTTGTCCTTCTCTGATTGACGTATTTCGCTAAGCATAATACCCTCTAGTTCCATCCATGTCATCGCAAATGGTAAGATTTCATTTCTTTTGATGGCTGCATAGTATTCCATTGTATATATATACCACCTCTTCTTTATCCATTCATCTGTTGATGGACATCTAGGTTCTTTCCATAACTTGGCTATTGTGGACATTGCTGCTATAAACATTCGGGTACAAGTGCCCCTTCGGATCACTAAGTTCATATCTTTAGGGTAAATACCCAGTAGTGCAATTGCTGGGTCATAGGGTAGCTCTATTTTCAATTTTTTGAGGAACCTCCATGCTGTTTTCCAGAGTGGTTGCACCAGCTTGCATTCCCACCAACAGTGTAGGAGGGTTCCCCTTTCTCCACATCCTCGCCAGCATCTGTCATTTCCTGACTTGTTCATTTTAGCCATTCTGACTGGTGTGAGGTGGTATCTCATTGTGGTTTTGATTTGTATTTCCCTGATGCCCAGTGATGTGGAGCACTTTTTCATGTGTCTGTTGGCCATCTGGATGTCTTCTTTGCAGAAATGTCTGTTCATGTCCTCTGCCCATTTCTTGATTGGATTATTTGTTCTTTGGGTGTTGAGTTTGCTAAGCTCTTTGTAGATTTTAGATACTAGCCCTTTATCTGATATGTCATTTGCAAATATCTTTTCCCACTCTGTCAGTTGTCTTTTGGTTTTGTTGACTGTTTCCTTTGCTGTGCAAAAGCTTTTGATCTTGATGAAGTCCCAATAGTTCATTTTTTCCCTTGCTTCCCTTGCCTTTGGCGTTGTTCCTAGGAAGAAGTTGCTGCGGCTGAGGTCGAAGAGGTTGCTGCCTGTGTTCTCCTCAAGGATTTTGATGGATTCCTTTCTCACGTTGAGGTCCTTCATCCATTTTGAGTCTATTTTCGTGTGTGGTGTAAGGAAATGGTCCAGTTTCATTTTTCTGCATGTGGCTGTCCAATTTTCCCAACACCATTTGGTTGTTGAAGAGGCTGTCTTTTTTCCATTGGATGTTCTTTCCTGCTTTGTTGAAGATTAGTTGACCATAGAGTTGAGGGTCTATTTCTGGGCTTTCTATTCTGTTCCATTGATCTATGTGTCTGTTTTTGTGCCAGTACCATACTGTCTTGATGATGACAGCTTTGTAGTAGAGCTTGAAGTCGGGAATTGTGATGCCACCAACTTTGGCTTTCTTTTTCAATATTCCTTTGGCTATTCGAGGTCTTTTCTGGTTCCATATAAATTTTAGGATTATTCCATTTCTTTGAAAAAATTGGATGGGATTTTGATGGGCATTACATTAAATATGTAGATAGCTTTAGGTAGCATAGACATTTTCACAATGTTTATTCTTCCAATCCATGAGCATGGCACATTTTTCCATTTCTTTGTGTCTTCCTCCATTTCTTTCATGAGTACTTTATAGTTTTCTGAGTATAGATTCTTTGCCTCTTTGGTTAGGTTTATTCCTAGGTATCTTATGGTTTTGGGTGTAATTGCAAATGGGATTGACTCCTTAATTTCTCTTTCTTCTGTCTTGTTGTTGGTGTAAAGAAATGCAACTGATTTCTGTGCATTGATTTTATATCCTGACACTTTACTGAATTCCTGTACAAGCTCTAGCAGTTTTGGAGTGGAGCCTTTTGGGTTTTCCACATATAGTATCATATCATCTGCAAAGAGTGATAGTTTGAATTCTTCTTTGCCGATTTGGATGCCTTTAATTTCTTTTTGTTGTCTGATTGCTGAGGCTAGGACTTCTAGTACTATGTTGAATAGCAGTGGTGATAACGGACATCCCTGTCATGTTCCTGACCTTAGCGGAAAAGCTCTCAGTTTTTCTCCATTGAGAATGATACTTGCGGTGGGTTTTTCATAGATGGCTTTGATAATATTGAGGTATGTGCCTTCTATCCCTACACTTTGAAGAGTTTTGATTAGGAAGGGGTGCTGTACTTTGTCAAATGCTTTTTCAGCATCTATCGAGAGTATCATATGGTTCTTGTTCTTTCTTTTGTTAATGTATTGTATCACATTGATTCATTTGCGGATGTTGAACCAACCCTGCTGCCCTGGAATAAATCCCACTTGGTCGTGGTGAATAATCCTTTTAATGTACTGTTGGATCCTATTGGCTAGTATCTTGGTGAGAATTTCGCATCTGTGTTCATCAAGGATATTGGTCTGTAATTCTCTTTTTTGATGGGATCCTTGTCTGGTTTGGGGATCAAGGTGATGCTGGCCTCATAAAATGAGTTTGGAAGTTTTCCTTCCATTTCTATTTTTTGGAACAGTTTCAGGAGAATAGGAATTAATTCTTCTTTAAATGTTTGGTAGAATTCCCCTGG
>ML093405.1:0-13779 GCA_003697995.1 Taxidea taxus jeffersonii | reverse complement strand
TCATAATATGTTCTTATGATTGTTTGTATTTCTTTGGTGTTGGTTGTGATCTCTCCTCTTTCATTCATGATTTTATTTATTTGGGTCCTTTCTCTTTTCTTTTGGATAAGTCTGGCCAGGGGTTTATCAATCTTATTAATTCTTTCAAAGAACCAGCTCCTAGTTTCATTGATTTGTTCTATTGTTTTTTTGGTTTCTATTTCATTGATTTCTGCTTTGATCTTTATTATTTCTCTTCTCCTGCTGGGTTTAGGCTTTCTTTGTTGTTCTCTCTCGAGTTCCTTGAGGTGTAGGGTTAGGTTGTGTATTTGAGACCTTTCCTGTTTCTTGAGATAGGCTTGTATCGCTATATATTTTCCTCTCAGGACTGCCTTTGCTGTGTCCCACAGATTTTGGACCGTTGTGCTTTCATTATCATTTGTTTCCATGGTTTTTTTCAATTCTTCTTTAATTTCCTGGTTGACCCGTTCATTCTTTAGAAGGATGCTGTTGAGTCTCCATGTATTTGTGCTCTTTCCAAATTTCCTCTTGTGATTGAGTTCTAGCTTCAGAGCATTGTGGTCTGAAAATATGCAGGGAATGATCCCAATCTTTTGATACCGGTTGAGACCTGATTTATGACCCAGGATGTGATCTATTCTGGAGAATGTTCCATGGGCACTAGAGAAGAATGTGTATTCTGTTGCTTTGGGATGGAATGTTCTGAATATATCAGTGATGTCCATCTGCTCCAGTGTGTCATTTAAGACCTTTATTTCCTTGTTGATCTTTTGCTTGGATGATCTGTCCATTTCAGTGAGGGGTGTGTTAAAGTCTCCAACTATTATTGTATTCTTGTCAATGTGTTTCTTTGATTTTGTTATTAATTGGTTTATATAGTTGGCTGCTCCCATGTTAGGGGCATAGATATTTAAAATTGTTAGATCTTCTTGTTGGACAGACCCTTTGAGTATGATATAGTGTCCTTCCTCATCTCTTATTATAGTCTTTGGCTTAAAATCTAATTGATCTGATCTAAGGATTGCCACCCCAGCTTTCTTCTGATGTCCATTAGCATGGTAAATTGTTTCCCAGCCCCTCACTTTCAATCTGGAGGTGTCTTTGGGTCTAAAATGAGTTTCTTGTAGGCAGCATATGGATGGGTTTTGTTTTTTTATCCATTCTGAAACCCTGTGTCTTTTGATTGGGGCATTTAGCCCATTTACGTTCAGGGTAACTATTGAGAGATATGATTTTTGTGCCATTGTATTGCCTGTAAGGTGATTATTACTGTGTATTGTCTCTGTTCCTTCCTGATAATACTTTTAGGGTCTCTCTTTGCTTAGAGGACCCCTTTCAATATTTCCTGTAGAGCTGGTTTGGTGTTTACAAATTCTTTCAGTTTTTGTTTGTCCTGGAAGCTTTTTATCTCTCCTTCTATTTTCAATGATAACCTAGCTGGATAAAGTATTCTTGGCTGCATGTTTTTCTCGTTTAGTGCTCTGAATATGTCATGCCAGTTCTTTCTGGCCTGCCATATCTCTGTGGATAAGTCTTCTGCCAATCTAATATTTTTACCATTGTATGTTACAGACTTCTTGTCCCGTGCTGCTTTCAGGATTTTCTCTTTGTCGCTAAGACTTGTAAATTTTACTATTAGATGGCGGGGTGTGGGTCGATTCCTATTGATTTTGAGGGGTGTTCTCTGCACCTCCTGGATTTTGATGCTTGTTCCCCTTGCTATATTAGGGAAATTCTCTACAATAATCCTCTCCAGTATACCTTCTGCTCCTCTTTCTCTTTCTTCTTCTTCTGGAATCCCAATTATTCTAATGTTGTTTCGTCTTATGGTATCACTTATCTCTCGAATTCTCCCCTCATGGTCCAGTAGTTGTCTGTCTCTCTTTTGCTCAGCTTCTTTATTCTCTGTCATTTGGTCTTCTATATCACTAATTCTTTCTTCTGCCTCATTTATCCTAGCAGCAAGAGCCTCCATTTTTTATTGCACCCCATTAATAGCTTTTTTTATTTCAACTTGATTACATTTTAGTTCTTTTATTTCTCCAGAAAGGGCTTTTATTTCTCCGGATAGGGTCTCTCTAATATCTTCCATGCCTTTTTCGAGCCCGGCTGGAACCTTGAGAATCGTCGTCCTGAATTCCAGATCTGACATATTACCAATGTCTGTATTGATTAGGTCCCTAGCCTTCGGTACTGCCTCCTGTTCTTTTTTTTTTGTGGTGAGTTTTTCCGCCTTGTCATTTTGTCCAGATAAGAATATATGAAGGAGCAAATGTAATAATAACAGGGTGGCAAAGGCCCCAGGGCGATGTGCTTTAACCAAATCAGAAGAGACCCCAAATCGTGGGCGGGGGGGAGAGAAAGGGGGTAAAAAGAAGTTTAGAAAAGCAAAAAAAAAAAAAGAACACAAATAAAGAGAAAAATATATTAGAAAAAAGTAAATATATATATATGTGTGTTAGACTGGTGACTAGAACAGGGTTACCCACTTAATTTTGGGAGTATTTGGGTCTCTTAGAAGAAAACACCTCCCAAAATTTTAAAGAATGCAAACATATATAAGAGTAAACACAATGAAGGGATGGAATATGACTATAAATATTAAAGAAAAAAACTATTTTTTTCCCAAAAAAGGAGTTGATAAGGTAAGTTGGTAGGGAGGATTAAAAAAAAAGAAAAAAAAAAGTGGAGAGAACTTCCTTGGGCTGGATACTAGATCTAGCCCAGTACTAGATTTGGGGTGTATTTTGATCTATTAGAAGAAGTTGTACCCCAAATTTTTAAGAAGATAAAAACCCCTATGTGTATACAAAGAATAAAGTTAGATACAGTGAAGGATAAAATATGACTCTGATAATAAAGGTTTAAAAAAGATTTTTTTAAAGAAAGTTATTAAGATAAACTAGTTAAAAAACGTTAAAAGAGGATAGGGTAAAAGTTTAAAAAAATTAGCAGAAGAGAAAAAAAAATTTTTTTAATTAATTAACTTTGCAAGACTAAGGATTCATGGGGAGAAAGCCAAGAATTCCATGCTTTGCTTTCTCCTCTGGAATTCTGCTGTTCTCCTTGTTAAGTGAACTAGGTCTTGGCTGGATTTCTTGTTGATCTTCTGGGGGAGGGACCTGTTGTAGTGATTTTCAAGTGTCTCTGCCCTAGGTGGAATTGTACCACCCTTACCAGGGGCCGGGCTAAGTAATCCTCTCAGTTTCACCCTCTGGAGTTTTTGTTCCCTGAAGGCTTTCCATAGAGTTCTGGAGGATGGGAATGAGAATGGCAGCCTCCCAATCTCCGGCTTGGAGGAGCCAAGAGCTCGGGGCCCCAGTCTTCAGTGCGCCTTCAGAGAAAAGCGCTTAATCACTCCCCTCTCCCCAGCCTCCAGCCGCGCTTGGAGAAAATCGTGCGTAATCAGTCCCGTCTCACTGGCCTCTGGCTGCGCTCCGAGCTCACCCAGCCTGTGACCGAGCGTCTCTGTCTCTGGCACACAGCTCCGCCTGGAGTCTCCGAACTCCGTAGATCCCTGAGCTCTCCAGGGTCAGAGTCTCCCCGGATCTTGTGAGGACCCCACGCACAGAGCACTGGCCTGTGTCACAGACCACGGCTCTAGGTAACCCCGAGCTGAGAGCTCACTCCTCGGCTCTGTCTCCACAGCCGGCTTCCCCGCTCTAATACCTGTGAGCTCTGCAACACTCAGACACCCCTGATCCTTCTGTGACCCCACGGGACCTAAGTCCACGCTGTCCCCATGAGGTTTTCACCCCCGTTTAGCCTCTGGCGTGATGTCCGTCCGTGGAGCAGACTTTTAAAAGTCCTGATTTTGTGCTCCGTTGTTCCACCGCTTGCCAGGAGCCGGCCCCTCCCCCCGGGGTCTATCTTCCCATCTCGTTGGATTCACTTCTCTGCTGGTCCTACCTTTTAGAAAGTGGTCGATTATCTGTTTCTAGAATTGTTGCTCTTCTTCTCTTCGATCTCCTGTTGGATTCGTAGCTGTTCAGAATGGTTTGATAAGCTATCTAGCTGATCTCCTGCTACCTGATGTCATCTCAGCCTGCTACTTCTCCACCATCTTCCCCCTCTCTCCCAGAATCACTTTTTTGTAACCTATTGGGACTATTTTCCTTCTGCTTAGTCACCTAAAAGAAGTTATTCTGTCTTAGCCCAGTGCCAGACACAGAGCATGAGCTAAATAAATGTTTAAAAGTCAATTAATAGGTAGATTCTAAATATGTAGGAACAAGTAATTTTCTAAACCAAGGGAAATGTATGTATTTATGACATTGACATCAGTTTGGAAATACCATATCATCTAAACACTTTGCAAACCTTTAAATAAGCATTTTGGATTTCTTGATGCTGATTTCCACTGTCAGCCTATTGGTGCATCTGTGGAAAAAAAAACTGTGAAAAAGATAAGCTATATTTTATTTGTGTGTTATTTTAAGCAAAATTAACAAAAAGAATTATTTAAAGGAGTGTAGAGCTTAGTCAATAAATTAGAAGCCACTGGAGAACACCCAAGTGACACTAAGAGCATCCTTTATAAGGGGATTCTCCCTTCATAATAGGGAAAGGAGACAGAAAGGATGATAGAGAAGTCCACAAACCTGCTGTCTCTGAAAGATTATAGAAACCATTTAGACCAGAATGGAAAGACATCCCATGCTCATGGATTGGAAGAACAAATACTGTTAAAATGTCCAAACTACCCAAAGAAATCTGTATATTTAATGCAATCCCTATCAAAATACTACAAGAATTTTTCACAAAACTAGAGCAAACAATCCTAAAATTTGTATGGAACCACAAAAGACCCCAAATAGTCAAAGCAATCCTGAAAAAGAAATGCAAAGCTCGAGGCATCACAATTCCATACTTCAAGCTATATTACAAAGTTGTAGTCATCAAGACAGTATGGTACTGGCACAAAAACAGACACACAGGTCAATGGAATAGAAGAGAAAACCCAGAAATGGACCTACAATTATAGTGTCAACTAATCTTTGACAAAGCAGGAAAAAAATATCCAATGGGAAAAAGAAAAATCTCTTCAAAATATTGTATTGAGAAAAATGGACAGCAACATGCAGAAGAATGAAACTGGGCCACTTTCTCACACCAAACACAAAAATAAATTCAAATCGGATGAAATACCTAAATGTGAGACAGGAATCCATCAAAATCCTAGAAAAGAACACAGGTAGCAACACCTTTGATCTCAGCTGTAGCAACTTCTTACGAGACATGTCTCCAGAGGCAAGGGAAACAAAAGCAAAAATAAAGAACCAAGACTTCATCAAAATCAAAAGATCTTGCATAGCAAAGGAAACAACAATAAAAAAAACAAAAAACTAAAAGGCAGCCTACAGAATGGGAGAAGATATTTGCAAATGACATACCAGATAAAGGATTAGTATCCAAAATCTATAAAAAAACTTATCAAACTCAACACCCCAAAAACAAATACGCCAGTTAAGAAATGGGCAAAAGACATGAATGAACATTTTTCCAAAGAAGACATCCAGATTGCTAACAGATACATGAAAATATGCTCAACGCCACTCATCATCAGGGAAATACAAATCAAAACCACAATGAGATACCACCTCACACTTGTCAGAATGGCTAACATTAACAACACAAGAAGCAAGAGATGTTAGCAAGGTTTTGGAGAAAGGGGAACTCTCTTACATTGTTGGTGGGAAAGCCAACTAAATCAGCCACTCTGGAAAACAGTATGGAGGTTCCTCATAAAGTTAAAAGTAGAACTACCCTATCATCAGCAATTGCACTAATAGGTATTTACCAAAAGGATACAAAAATACTGATTCAAAGGAGCACATATGACCCAATGTTCATAGCAACATTATCAACAACAGCCAATTTATGGAAACAGCCCAAATGTCCATCAACTGATGACTGGATAAGGAAGATCTCTCTCTCTCTCTCTCTCTCTCTCTCACACACACACACACACACACACACAGGAATATTACTCAGCTATCAAAAAAGAGTGAAATCTTGCCATTTGCACGATGTGGATAGAGCTAGACTGTATGCTAAGCAAAATAAGTCAGTCAGATAAAGACAAACACCATATGATTTCACTCATATGTGGAATTAAAGAAACAAAATAGATGAACATAGGGGATGGAAAAGAAAAAGAGAGAGGGAAACAAACCATAAAAGACTCAAACTATAGAGAACAAGTTGAGGGTTGATGGAGGGAGGTATGTGGATGGTGGGTATTAAGGAGGGCACTTATTGTGATGAGCACTGGGTGTTATATGTAAGTGATGAATCACTAAAGTCTACACCCAAAACTGATTTTACAATATTTGTTAACTAATTATAATGTAAATAAAAACTTGAAAAGAAAAAAACTGTAATGTAGTTCTTCAGACAGAAAAAAAAAGTCTATCTGCCTCTTAAATTCTGGTCATGATAGAACAATGATATTAACAACTACGCAACTGGGAAAACTATGTAAAGCAATTGTTTTCAGGCACAGGACAACGAAAAACTGGAAATAATTCTCCAGAGAAGAGAAATGCATGAGGAAAGCTACACATTCACTCTGATTTTCTCCTGAGAAGTCTTCTTTCCAAAAAGAAATGGAGGGAAGCAGAGTCCAAAAAGAAAGCAGCAATCACGCAGGATGAAGGAAACAGAAACCAGTGTTTGGGGCTTCAAGGTAACTGGAATTTTCTGGGAATGTATCAGATACGAGAAAGATATTCAGAGAGGGAATATCAAAAATCAACATAGAGAGCCACTAGAAAGAGTTTGAGCCAAATACTATTTTATACTATGTACAGAGTCACATTTACAAGGACTAGAGCAGAACAGTTACTGGGTGACTGTGAGTTGAATGATTCTGGACATAACACGGTGCTGGAAAAAACTGGAGTTTGAACTATTCACAGTGGAGAAAACTTTCTGAATATCTTGGGAATTCAGTTGAAAATTCTAGAAGGATATACTTCAGGAGGGTTACAGTAAGACTATCTTTTTTTTTTTTAAGATTTTATTTATTTATTTGACAGACAGAGATCACAAGTAGGCAGAGAGGCAGGCAGAGAGAGAGGAGGAAGCAGGCTCCCCGCCGAGCAGAGAGCCCGATGTGGGGCTTGATCCCAGGACCCCGGGATCATGTCCCAAGCCGAAGGCAGAGGCTTTAACCACTGAGCCACCCAGGCGCCCCAGTAAGACCATCTTAATTCAACTAAGTGGAGTCTTTTTTTTTTTTAATATTTTATTTATTTATTTGAGAGAGAGACAGTGAGAGAGAATATGAGTGAAGAGAAGGTCAGAGAGAGAAGCAGACTCACCGTGGAGCTGGGAGCCCGATGTGGGACTTGATCCCATGACTCCGGGATCATGACCTGAGCCAAAGGCAGTTGCGTAACCCACTGAGCCACCCAGGTGCCCCCAACTAAGTGGAGTCTTAAACCAGGCCTGAACAGGATCAAGCTGATCCTCTAGTAAATTAATTGCCCAGTAGTATAAAACTCAATGGTCTTTACAGGAATACAAGAAATCTAGATTCTCAGTAACATGACATCCATGCATATTGTCAAAAATTACTAGATGTGTGTTGACCCAAGAAAATATTAATATCCAACTATGAAAACAACAGATGAATGACACAATCTCACAGATGACTAGATTTTGGAGTTGGCAAATAAGGTCTTTAGAAGAGTTGTTATAAACAGATGAAGAGATAAAGATGTACATTTCAAGATAGGAAAGGGTCAATCATCAAGAAATCAGAATGTTCTTTTATATACACCTGGTAACTGAGTTTCAAACTACATGAAGAAAACACTGACAGAATTAAAGAGAAGTACTGACAAACCTACATTTATACTTAGCTATCATAACACTTATGGCTTGGTAATTGATAGAATAAGTAAACTGAAAAATCACAAAGAATAGAAAATAATTTAATAACATTATCAATCAATTTAATTGCCATTTATAGAATACACACCCAGCACCTAGATATTATATAGTCTTTTAAAGTGGACATGTACCATTCACAAGACAGATCATGTACTGGGCAAAAAAAATGAAGTCTCAATAAATGTTTTACAATTGAAATCATCCAGAGTATGTTCTCTGACTATAATAAAATTAAATTTAAAAACATTAACAGGGACACCTGGGTGGCTCAGTTGGTTAAGCGGCTGCCTTCGGCTCAGGTCATGATCCCGGCTTCCTGGGATCGAGTCCCACATCCGGCTCCTTGCTCGGCGGGGAGCCTGCTTCTCCCTCTGCCTCTGCCTGCCTCTCTGTCTGCCTGTGCTCACTCTCTCTCTCTCTCTCTCTAACTAATAAATAAATAACAAAAAAAAATCTTAAAAAAAAAAAACATTAACAAAGGGCACCTGGATGTCTCAGTGGGTTAAGCCTCTGCCTTCGGCTCAGGTCAGGATCGAGCCCCACATCGTGCTCTCTGCTTAGCAGGGAGCCTGCTTCCCCCTCTCTCTCTGCCTGCCTCTCTGCCTATCTGTGATCTCTCTCTCTGTCAAATAAATTAATAAAAATCCTTAAAAAATAACATAAAATCATTAACATAAAGTGATGATGACAATATCAAAGTATCTTAAAATTAGGCAACATATTTATAAATAATCCATGGTTTCAAAAGGAAAATACAGAATAGTTGGGAAATATTATGACTTAAATGGTAATGAAACCACAACAGGTCCAAATTTGTATGATGCTAACTAAAGTAGTAAAGGGAAATGTATAGCTCTATATTAGAAGAGAAGACCAAAGGCTATAAAAAGAAAACTAAACATTTATTTGCACTTAGCAAACAAACAAAAGGAAGAAAATAATAAATATAAAAGCAGACATCAATGAAATAGAATACAAGAATACAATGAAATGGTAAGGGCGATCAACAAAGCCAAAGTTGATTCTTTGAAACATTAATAAAATTGATAGCCCATAACTACAGTCATCAAAAATAAGAGAGGGAGAAACAAATATTAATATCAGGAATGCGAGAGCATATCACGAGGGAAGCTGCAGACATTAAATAAATAACAAGGTAATTATTATTTGAAGATTTCTGCTAAAAAGTGAGACAACTCAGGTACAATGTAAAAATTTCTTGGGGGAGGAACACAAGTTACCAAAATATGAAAAAGTTAGAGAACCTGAATATTCCAATATCTGTGTGAGTTTGGAAATAAAAGCTCTTACTTGAAGATAGTTCTGATCTAGACTCTTTGATAAATTCTACTAGCACATTAGGAAGAAATACATTTCTTTCTTTTGTTTCAGAAAATATAGGAAGAAGGAGAGAGGGAGCAATTTTATGAGGTCAGAAATAGCTAGATACCAAAACTAGTTAAGAACATAACAAAAAGTATTTTATAGACCAGTATCTCTCATGAACATAAAAACCTCTAAAAAAGTATTAATAATTGAAGTCTAGCATTGTATAAAAAAAGAAAATATATCATAACCAAGTGAAGCTTTTCATAGGAAAGCAAGGTTGGTTCAATAGTAGAAAATCAATTAATCTCAATAAAAATCTGTATCTTAATAGGTGCAGGGAAAGCATTTGAAAAAAATCAACACTTAATTATGATAAAAAAATTTTAACACATTAAGAATAGACTCTGTTAAAGGGTGCAACACCTGCAACAATTATATTTGATGGTAAAAGACTACACTTTCTCCTTAGGATTGGAAACAAGCAAGGTATCCATTCTCACCATGTTTCTTCTTTCTTGAGGTCCTAACCAATGTAGCAATGCAAGAAAGAAAGAAAACATTAGAAAGAAACATTAGAAAGAAAAAACTAACGTTCTCCCAATGATACAATTGTTTATACAAAAAATACCAAGGCTGAGGGCTGTGAAGTGTGTAAACCTGGCGATTCACAGACCTGTATCCCTGGGGCTAATAATACATTACATGTTAATAAAAAATTTTTTTAAAATACCAAGGAATCTATATAACTACTAGAACATTAAGTGAATTTAACGAGCTTACAGGATACCAATATAGGTCAAATACAAAACTAAGTTGTTTTTCTAAATTTTAGCAACAGATAATTAGAAAATTAAATTTAAAACCATCACATATACAATAGCAACAACAACAAAACATTGCCTTGTAATGTATAGTCAGGCAACAGAACACCATTAAGTAACACAAAGGAATGACTGATGTATGCAACAACAGGCATAAATCTCCAAAGCATTATGATGAGCAAGAAAAACCAGACACAAAATTATATACCCTTGGTGTATAACTTCATTTGTATGAAGATCTACAATAGGCAAACTACTCTATGGTTTTAGACAGAACAGTAATTTCCTATGGGAAAGGGGTTGACTGGAAAGGAACATGAAGGAAATTTTGTGGGATGAGGGAAAATGTATCTTAAAAATGGTATGGATTAGAGTCATGTGACTGTGTCAAGACTCTTCAAGCTGTACCCTTAAGATCTGTGCATTTCACTGTATGTAAATTTTATATCAATAGCTTAAAAAACTTCTTAAATATTTTACATCAATAAGTCTTTAAATCTACCCATGGTTTTCCGTACAATCACAATTCTTTTCTGAAAAACTGACAATGTCATCGCACTCTCAGTGTGTTTTTTTCATTTCTGCGGAGGTTTTTGCTTTTGCATTAGTTCTTGGTCTTGACCGTATTTCATTACAATTAACAATTTTTGATACATTACTATTTTTTCTCTATATTATTAGACTTTTGTTATACTTTTTTCCCACCACTTGATTAACAATAAACCATTCTTGTTGTTGAGCATCTAGTCAGTAGTAATGGAGTGTTTAGTGGGGATTAGTCCCTTGTCTGAGGCATTAACTCTTTCCCTTATATCCTGGAACTCAGTAATAAAATATCTATCATTTAAGCATAACTTCTTGCATCCTTGAACTTGGCAGCTCTTTTCCCTGCTGCATTTTGATCAGTGCTGTGCCCACAGTCTGAAACAGCTTCTCGCTTTTGCATTTGTCATTTATTCAACAAATATTTATCACACAGTTACCATATGTCAGGCTGTGGGTGACAGTAGGCAGAGCAGTAAGCACTCAATGCTTTTTTTTAAAAAAGCAGATAAGTTCCCATCCTTTCTTAGTTTACAGTCTTAAGTATTTGGGTTCAGACAGTAATCAAGTCATCACACAGGTACACGTATAATTAGAACCCGAAACAGCCCAACATAAGCCCTGGGAAGAAAAGTGATCCATGACAGCATATCTCACTTAAAAGCAACAAGTGGATTTTTGTCTGAGAAGATAAATTTTGAACTTAAATTAAGAGGACCTGTGAGAGCTAAATAGGAAATACAACAAACAGGGAAGGTGAAATGTGTTTTGGGGCAGAGGCAGCGGCACGCACAGAGATGTGGAAGCAGGAGGGAGCATGACGGTGTACAGAAGCGGAAAGAAGGCCAGGGGAGCTGGACTGCAGAGAGGGCAGGACAAGATAAAGTTAGAGAGATTACATGCTAAATATTTTAGCCATTGTTCCTAAAAAGTTCCAAGCCACCAAAGGGTTTTAAGAATGTGTTGGAGAGAAGAAACAGTTTTTTTCTAAACAGATTTGGGTTTTGAAAACATCACTTTAGCAGTCACAATTTATAAAGGCTGTTTTACAAACTACCATTAAGCCTTTCCTTTCAACCAGAGGTGATTTCTATTTTTGTGCCCCATAGGCATTTTCTATATCCTTTGTAGAATCCTTGCAGTAATGTTGTCTTACACTATTGCTTACTTGTTTAATCCTTGCTAAACTGTTTGAGGGTCTGGACATTTTTATTTCACTTTAGAATACTCTGTTGTACCTAACAGGGTAGTAGAGGGTCCAAGGTATTTTTGTGAAATCTATGAAAAACAGTAAGGGAAAATGTACTGATTTATTCTCATCCAATGACCAAACACAAGGTGATCGAGTGCATGCCTGTACTTGGGGGTAAACAGTGTTGCAGTGCAAATGGAACATAGGACATCGAGGTCAATTGTCTCTTAGGAATCTGTGGGATTCCCAACAGGCCCATGCAGTCAGTAAGACCTTGGGGCTGTCTTCTCCTTCTGGTTGAACTTGGGAGGTCTGGGAATTTAATTTCTGGCACATTTGTAATATAATACTATATGTCAACTGGAATTAAAGCAAAACTTAAAAAGCCAAATAAAAATTTCTGGCACATCCAGAAGGACTCACTCTGGAGAGCTGACTCACAAAAACCAGATGGAGAAGTAAGAAATATTAAAAAAAAAAAAAGATGTTATCCTGATTTTTCAGAGAACAATACAATTATGACTTGCATTTCTTGATTAGTGAATTGTTTTCCTCTAGAGTACACTCAAAATGCCAAATTATGCAAAAAAAAAAAAAAAGCAAGGAATCAGAGAAAAGTAAGGTAATTGTCTCCTCTTGATGGCTAGTTTTCAAGCTATCCCACTAGTATATAGCAAAGGCTACCTAGTTACATTTGTTGACCAAGGCAAGTTTTTCCTGGTGAGTGCTAGGGACACACTGGGAAAATTTAGGTATGAATTTTCCTTTCCTGAAAGGGGCATGTTTTTCTTTTGCATGATAGTCCTTTTTCTTCAATGTATAAAAACTTTCAATTAGGTCAAGGGTAAGTCTTAAGTGGGGGATACATATATAAAACATTTAAAATAATGCCTAATACATTATCTGATTCATTTAAAGTAACTTATTGAATATCTCTTCCCTGATCCAGTATGAACTGATTTAATAATAATTAGCTCTGAGAGGCTATTTTATTTCTCTACTTCCATATTCTTAGGAATGGAGAAGGTCCCTTACCATCGCTCACTGGGAGCAAGCATGCTATTTTGATAAGTATAGCATCTTTACAGTAGTCACCCAAGCCATATTTTCCTAAATAGCACAATAAAGTATCCTAGCTCAAAAGAGTTAGGCAAGAATCCTAGAGTGCCTAAGTTACTTCAAACTTTTCTAGGAAGTGGGAACATAAGATTGTAAGAGCCCACATTTTTAAAATTCAGTCTTATTAAGGTTAAATTCTTACACTTTACAAAATATCTGGCATTAGTAATAAGTGTACCAGCACATCACTACATCAATTAGAACAAGCTTGTTTATTCTGTTGTCCACTTGTCTGGGAAACTAATGATTATTTTGAGGCTGTTTTATTAGGTACATTATAGGTTTAGGATTGCTGCTATTCCTTGAGAATATTATAATATTGCTATCATTTTTATCTTCAGTAGTGTATTTTGCCTTAAAGCCTACCTAGCCTGATGCAACATATACATGTTTATTTCTCTATCCTTGTACTGTCTTTTTTTATTTTATTAATTATTTTTTAACATATAATGTACTATTTGCCCCAGGGGTACAGGTCTGTGAATCGTCAGTTTTACACACTTCACAGCACTCACCATAGCACATACCCTCCCTAATGTCCATAACCCAACCACCCTCTCCATACCCCACCCCCCCAGCAGCCCTGTTTGTTTCATGAGATTAAGAGTCTCTTATGGTTTGTCTCCCTCCTGATCCCATCTTGTTTCATTTTTTCCTTCCCTACCCCCCAAACCCCCCACTCTGCCTCCCAAATTCTTCATATCAGGGAGATCATATGATAGTTCTTTCTCTGATTGACTTATTTCGCTAAGCATAATACCCTCTAGTTCCATCCACGTCATTGCAAATGGCAAGATTTCATTTCTTTTGATGGCTGCATAGTATTCCATATGCAGCCATCAAAAGAAATGAAATCTTGCCATTTGCAATGACGTG
>ML093404.1:95827-110728 GCA_003697995.1 Taxidea taxus jeffersonii | reverse complement strand
AGAAGAAGAAGAAGAAGAAGAAATATAGAAGAAGGAGGAGAAGAAGAAGAAGAAAGATAGAAAGAAAGGGGCTGCTGGGTGGTTCAGTGGGTTAAGCATCTGCCTTCTACTCAGGTCCTAATCTCCAGGGTCCTGGAATCAAGCCCCACATCAGGATCCCTGTTTGGCAGGGAGTCTCCTGCTCCCCCTTGTTTGTGCGCACTCTCTCCCCTTCTCTCAAAATAAATAAATAAAATATTTTAAAGAAAGAAAGAAACTCTTAAGTATATACCCTTGCTGATAAGTGTGTGAGGTCTTTGTGGTATTTTGGGCAGGAGTGAGGAGGAAGGTTTATATGCCCTAGAGTAGAAGAGCTCAGTCACGGGACACAGATAACAGCTAATTTGACTAAGTACAGCCAAAAGCCCTGCCAGGGGAAAAGCACACATAATTTATACTTCTATCAGCAATTAGTGGAAAATCCTGTTTCCTCCATATCCTTACTGGCCCTTTGAATTACCTTGAGTTTCTAATTTTTGGCGATATTGTGGATATAAAATATTATCTAACTGTTGCTTGAGTTTGGATTTCTCTGATTGCCAGGAAGGAACACTTTGAGTTTTAGCACTAGAATCTGTAATATTTAAGGGTTTTGGCGGGGGGGGGGGGTAAATCACAATTTTTTAGACATCAATAAAATTTATTAAGTCATTTATTGACCTTTACCTTCATATTTCATTGCTTTCTTCTGGGTTCAGTTCTCTTCTTTAGGGATGATTTCAAAGAAGGTCTTTATGTGGCAGTATTTCTGAGGCTTTGGATAAATACTTACTTAACTCTAACATTTAAAGGACAGTGTAACTAGAGATAAAATTCTGGTTTCAAAGTTCTTTCCCTCCAACACTTTGGAGTGTCTTTCTGTGTACTGGCCATTAAGAAGTTCTTTTGTCTACAATCTAACTATATTGCCAGGAGTTTTTCTTTCCCCTCATACTGTGTTATATTTGTAAAATACCAAATAAAATATGTCACATTTTAAAAAATGGCTCGGCACATACCCCACTGAACTCAAGAGTTGGAGCATTACCAATCCTGTTTAATAATTTACCTCTGTGCTCTTTCCCTAGCTCAACACCCATTCCGATCCCCAGGGGGAACTACTTTTCTGAACGTTCCTCACTGTAACAATAATTTTGTCATTAGTGCATACTTCCCTAAAACAATACATTGTTGAATTTTGCTAGGTTTTTTTTCAGTTTTTTATAAACGAGCTCATCCTGTGTACAGTCTTCTGCAACTTGTGTTTTTCACTCAGTTTTAAGGTTTTATGTATTTTCTGGCATTCAGCTGTACTCGATTCTGTTTCCTTTAAAATTCCATTTTAAAAATTATTTACTTATTTATGTCTTAAGATTTTACTTATTTATTTGAGAGAGAGAGAGAACGGGGGAGGAGCAGAGGGAGAGAGACAAGCAGACTCTATGTTGAGTGTGGGGTCCCATTCGGGACTACACCCAGATCCCAGGGATCATGACCCAAACTGAAATCAAGAGTTAGATGCTCAACTGACTGAGCCACCGAGGTGCCCCTAGAATTCTATTTTAAAAATATAGTGCAATCTATTCATGATTCAGGTATTAGACATTTAGGTTATGTCCAGTTTTTCCCAGTAAGAAGAATTCTGCAATGAATATTTTATACATGGCTCTTGGCACACATATGCATTGCTTGGAGTGGAAATACTGGGTCATAAGGTTTTCGCATTTTACATTTTATTTGATAATGATAAATTGTTTTTCCAAGGTGTTGGCACCAATTTACTCTCTTGCCAGTAAAATATGAGAGTTCTGGTTAATCTACACCTTCAGTAACACTCTGAATTACCAGACTTCCTACTTTGGAATAGTCTAGTAGATATAAATTGGTATCTTATGATCTTAATTTGCATTTCCCAGATCTCTAAGGAGGTTGATAGGTTCTTGTGTAGAATGCTGGCTCAAGACTTTGCCCATCTGTCCATTGGGTTGTCAATATTATTCTTACTTGTATGTGGAAGTTTTGAAAGAGTATGTTCTAGATACTAATCTTTTCTCCGTTATAGTAACATTGTCACAAATTATCTTCTCCCAGTTTGCAAGTTGTCTTTTTTACTCTCTCTGTGGTATCTTTTGATGAACAAATGCTTTTAATTTAACATAGTCAAATTTAACAATTTTTTTTCTTTTATGGTTAGCACTTTATATTTTGTCTAAGGAAGTCTTCCTTATCCTTAGGACTTGAAGATATTCTCTTAAAGCTTGCTTTCTTTCATCTTTCTTTCTTTCTTTCTCTCCTTTTCTTTCTTTTCTTTTCCTTCCTTCTTCCTTTCCTTTCCTTTCCCTTTCTTTCTTTCAAGTTTCACCTTTCACTTGCAAGTGTTTAATCATTGGAAATGGACTTGTGGGTAGAGTGAGGTATGGCTCCAATTTCTTTTTCCCCCATATGCATAACGAATTGTCTCAGTGCCACTCCCCAGTATCTGTGATGCCACCTCTGTCTTATACCAAGTTTTCAGATACATGTGGGTCTTTTTCTATGGCGTTGTACTTCTTTGATGAGTTTATCAATCGCTGCACAGATACTACATTTTCTTGATTAATAAAGTGGGGCCAGGACTTCTGTCCTAAATTTCTCCTTAGCAGTATCTTGGCTATTCTTGGACATTTGTCTTTATAAAAATTATGGCATCAGGCTGCAAGTTCCTCAAAAGTTCCTTTTGGATTTTTATTGGAATTTAATGGAAGATGAAAATAAATCTTAAGTAGATAAAAATAAATCTTGCCAGTTGCAACAAACTGCAACTTTCCCGTTTGGGTGGTGGTTGTTTTTACCACGCAACAAAACTTTTATTAACATTTTGAACAGCTGTTGAGAAAACCATTGATTCAGTTATTACTGCAGCTGGTAATTTCTAAGCTTAAATTGGGGCAAAGGGCTAGAGTGCAGCACGTTGCTGTCATTGGGCACTAGAAGGTACAATGCTTAAGTGAAGAGTCAGAGAAAGACAGACAACATATGATTTCACTTATATGTGGGATATAAGAAACATAAGAAATAAACAAAGAAAAAGAGAAACAATCTGAAAAACAGACTCTCTCTTTTTTAAAGATTTTATTTATTTATTTGTTTGAAAGAGAGAGAGGGAGAGAGCACATGCACAAGTGGGGGAGAGGTAGAGGGAGAGAGAATCTCAAGCAGTCTCCCTGCTGAGCACAGAGCCAAAGCAGGGCTCGATCCCAGGACCCTAAGATCATGACCCAAGCTAAAATCAAGAGTCAGACGTTTAACCGACTGAGCCATCCAGTTGCCCCTGAGAAACAGACTCTCAACTATAGAGAGCACACTGGCAGTTACCAGAGGGGAGGCAGGTTGGGGGATGAGTGAAATAGTTGAAGGGGATCCAGAACACTTACCATGATGAGCACTGAGAAATGTACAGAATTGTTGAATGACTATATTGTACGCCTAAAGCTAATATAACACGGTATGTTAACTCTACTGGAATTTAAAATAACTTCCATTTGTGGAAGATTGACATGTCCACAAGGGCACAATTCCATGTACGCTGTTACTGTCCTTTTTGCCATGGTTAGCACATATATTACATCTTCGTATCTTAAAAAGACCCCAAATTACATTGTTATTATTTTTGCTTTAAAGTCAACTGACATTGGGGCGCCTGGGAGGCTCACTGCGTTGAGTGTCCTACTCTTGATTGATTTTGGCTCAGGTCATGACCTCGGGGTCACGAGATGAGCCCCACATGGGGGGGGGGGGTCCGTACTCAGTGGGGAGTCGGCTTGAGATTCTCTCTCTCCTTCTCCCTCTGTGCCCTCCCACTGATCTCTCTCTCCCCCTCCCCCTAAAATAAATAAATAAATCTTTTAAAAAATAGTCAATTGACATGTAAAGAAATTAGGAAAAGAACCAAAAGTTAGCTTTTTAAATATTTATCACTTATTTACCATTCCCAGTGTTCTTCCTTTTGTCCTATAGATCCAAATATCTAAATGCTGTCATTTCCTTTCAGCCTACAGAACTCTCTTCAGAATTCCTTGGGGTGAGGGTCTGCTGGTGACAAGTCACAATTCATATATTCATACACTGTACAACTGGCCTAAGGATCTTTGTCTTGTGCTCACTGGCTACTAAGCGACAATCCCTCAGTGATTCCACGGGGCCACGGAAGGAAAGTATGTGATCCAAATTTTATGTTTGCTGACTGGTTCCCATCTGGTCTCTAGCCAGCTAGACAATGTCTCTAGTTCTACAAGACAAGGTCATAAGGACCCTGCCCAGCTAGGGAACTTGGGTGTGGAAGATAAAGACAAAAAGATCATTTAGAATAACAAAAATTGTTGCTTATTTTAAATGAAGTCAAGAGTGATTTGAATCACTAATGACTTATGGCTCCTGTTGCCAGAATGGTCCTGGGCCCCAGTTAAAGAAAACTCACCCAAGCCCCCCTGGCTGTCCCTTTCTTTCACCTGTGTTTGGGCACAGACTGGAAGGCATTTGCTTGACCAGTTTAAGGAAGGCTTATTTGCTCTTTCACCAATAGGATAAGATCTGTCTACATTCCCTCCTCTGGCTGTTTGCTTAACACCTACATAAATGTCAAGCCATTTATAATGTTGTGGTCTCAACCCTCAGCAGATAGACCAAACCCTGAAAGGGAGTTCTGTTGTAGCTGGCTCTATGATTTTAGAAAACTAACTTCTCTTTCCTGGGCCTCATTTTGTTCATTTAAAAAATTGGGATAATAATTATGTTTTAATTTTCAAGAACTGCTGTAACAGACTACCACTGACTGGGTGATTCAAACTACAGAAATTTATTTCCCCACAATTCTGGAGGATAGAAGTACAAGACCAAGGTGTGAGCAGGGTGGGTTTATTCTAAAGCTTCTCTCCTTGACTTGTAGATGGCCATCTTCTCCCCGCATCTTGACGTGGCCTTGTGTGTGTGTGTCTGGGTCCTCATGTCATCTTATGAGGACACAGTCATACTGGATTAAGGGCCACCTAATGACTCCGCTTTAACTTAATTACCTCTCTAAAGACTCCCTGTCCAAATACAGTCGCATTATAATGTACTGGGGATTAGGACTTCAACCTGTGGGGACACAATTCAGTCCCTAAGAAACTACTAGTGCTGAAGGGTAGCCGGAAGGCAGGCAGGCAAGGACAAGGGGCCCCCACCCTAAGAGGAAACCACCCTTGGGGTGCCTGGGTGGCTCAGTTGTTAAGCATCTGCCTTTGGCTCAGGTCATGATCCCGGTGTCCTGGGCTCGAGCTCCACATCTGGCTCCCTACTCAGTGGGAAGCCTGCTTCTCCCTCTCCTACTGCCCCTGCTTGTGTTCCCTCTCTCACTGTGTCTCTCTGTCAAATAAATAAATAAAATCTTAAAAAAAAAAAGAAAGAAAGAAACAACCCTTAAGAGGATTTTACACCACCCTGGAAGGAGCCCTCCACCCTTTCCCATAAGGTAGATAGGTGACAAAAACCTGATTGGATGACAGGGAGGGTTAATCAGATTAAAACATCCTGTCAACAAGCCCATAAAAACCCCTACACTTAGAAACTCCAGTGCCAACCCTCTCAGGTACCCCCCCTCCCCCGCCGCAGCTTTGTACCACTACTTCATTAAACCTTGCTTTGCTGCCCACCAGGCTCTAGTCTACCTCTTCATTTTTTCTTCCAAGTGGCATGACGGGCACCAACGGAGAAAAAGATCCTGTAACACTAGGTATTTTTGTGAGGACTGAGTTATCTCATGTGTTTAAAGCACTAAGATAAAGGTTGGCATAATGCATTCTCTGATATGGTAAATACTATTATTATGAGGTCCTACATAAAAAGATACTGTCACATAAATACAAGGGAATATAGATAGGAATAGAAAAAAATAATTCTGCCAATTATAGTTCCTTGTTCCCCCTCTGATGGATATCTCTGTTGTTCTTCCAGCTCTTCTAAAAATATGCCAACACAATGCCTGAATGTAACATCTGGGGGGGGAACTTTCTACAGGATGAAAAGCAAAGCAGGCAGGTACATTTTTCTGTTGTTACATTTGCCTGTGGCTATTATCTTTCTGACAATATTATAAGCTCCCTGAGAACTGTCTTAAATATCCCTGTACCCCTTACTCTATCTAGGAACCCCCATAGTGAGCAGAGAGTCAGGGCTCAGTAAAAACCAACCAAACCACTGTACAGTGTCTTTGTCATTGTTTACTTTCTTTTGAAAGGATTGATCGCCATCTAGTGAATCTTGCTATAAGACTGGGAAGGGGAGAGACAGAAAATCCCAGATTGCCTCCTCTGTCTTACATATTTGATATCTGTACATGCAAAAACAACTAGAAATCTTTGAGTTTGACAGCTTTTTCTTTAGTGATCAATTCAACTAAGCTCTTATTTTCCTTTATTGCCAAGAGATTTCTGGTCTTCCTATTGTTGACCTCATAGTGAATCTGATTGTTCATAGAGTGGAAAAGCAGTAAATAAAAGTGTATTGCAACTATTAGCGACCGTAAAATAAAAATGGAGAAGGCCATGAGAAATTCAGGAATCATAAAGTGTCTATTTAGCATTAAAAATGTGCGGTATGGTGAATGCGGGAACACAGTAGTGCCAAGAAGCTGGTATCCCTGTACTATAATGCCAGACTTAATTTACTAAAAATTTGACTATTAAATTTTTTAAATATTTTGTTTATTTATTTGACAGAGAGAGAGAGAGATCACAAGTAGGCAGAGAGGCAGGTAGAGAGGGGGGTGGGAAGCAGGCTCCCCACCGAGCAGAGAGTCCAATGCGGGGCTTGATCCCAGGACCCTGAGATCATGACCTGAGCCGAAGGCAGAGGCTTAACCCACCGAGCCATATGCTCCCTTATTAAAATTTTTTAAAGATTTTATTTATTTATTTATTTGAGAGGGAGAAAGTGAGAGAGTGAGAGAGAGAGAGAGAGAGAGAGAGAGAGAAACATGATAAAAGTTTATTCTTGTATCCAAAAGTTTATTCTACGATGGAAATCTTCAGCTTTGGCAGAATATTGTTTTTAACACCCAACTGCTGTGCCCTTGGCCAACGTGTGTGTGTGTTGCACACATACTTGGAACTTATTATTTGCCAAACTCCGGTTTGGGTGCTGATGATAAAGAGAGGAGACATAGTTCCGCCTTCAAAAAGTTGTGTGTGTTGGGGTGGAGAAAGGGGCACTGAAGGGGAGATGAGCATGTACATAATTAGAATATAGTGGAAATATGCTAATAAGTAGAATATAAGGAACCTGTTTGCAAAGATCTGGGCCTAGGTGTTTGGGGGGCTCAGTAGTCCCCTAAAAGATACTCAGATGGTAAGTATTAAGTCCCACTAACCAGAAATGCTTCCTGGAAGAGGTAACATGTAAACTAAACCCTTGAGGAGAATCAGAGCTGGTTAGTTAAAAGGATTAAAAGTAGAGAAACTAGATGGGGAAGGGAAAGCAAAGGCTGGAAGGAAGGGAACAGAGGTTCTAGATCAAGTGGACAGAATATGTGCAAAGGTTCTGAGGAGAGAGAAAGAACATGGTCTCTTCTAAATCTGAAAGCATACAATCTCTTATACTTACATCTTTTGTTTTCTTTTTAATTTTATTTATTTATTTTAAGTAATCTCTACACCCAATACGGGCCCGAGATCAAGAGTCACATGCTCTTCTGACTGAGCCAGCCAGGCACCCTTATATTTTCAACTTACGAATAATTATGCTGGTAGCCAGCCTCCAAGGTGGCCCCCAATGGTCCTCACCTAGTAGCATTCACACCCTTGTGCAGTCCCCTCCAACACTAAATACGGGTAACCCACGTAACTAATAGGATAGTGTGGAGACTATGGTGTATGACTTCTTAAGTTAGGTCTTAAAAGAAACCGTGGCTTCTCTGTCTTGCTCTTTTTTGGATCATTTGCGCTGGGGGAAGCCACCTGCCATGCCATGAAGATACCCAAGCAGCCTATGGAGGGGTCAATGTGGCAAGAACCTGAGGCCTTAAACCAACAGCCATGTGAGTGGACCTTCTTGGAAGGTCCTTCCAGGCCCAGCTGACTATAATCTAGGCCAATATCTTGAGTACATTCTCTTGAAAGACCTTGAACCAGAACTATCCAAAGAAGCCATTCCAGATTGCTGATGCACAGAAGGAATGGGTGATGACTAATGTTTATTGTTTCAAGTTGCGAAATTTGGGGGGTTATTTGGCAACAGATAACAAACACACTCATTGATGTGCTCAAAGACACCTTCCAGAGCAAAATGCAGCAGCTTTTGTCCATCAGACATTTTCTTTTCAGTTACGGGATTATTTTAGTCTGTAGCTTGCTTGGTAAATTTGTGCTGGGTATTTGAGATATTTTACGAAGATTGTTATTCTGCTTTATCTGGAAACACAAAAGCAGAGCTGAAAGAAAGAAGCAAAAGACAGAGGTGGAAGTGGGGATGAGAACAAAAGCTGTAAGGGGTGAGAGAATTACAAAAAGTGCACGTGCCTTGGGACAGTTATGTTCAGTTACTGTGACTCTAAAGGACAGAGGATAGTGGCAGCAGGTGGTCCACCATCAACAGTAATCAACAAGCAATGAGGAAAAGCAGTTGATGACATGGAGAAATCTTAGAATCTGTGCCTAAAGGATCAGCACCAAGGTTGGCTGCCTGTCAGCTTTTTGAGCCTCAGGACTTACTTGAGGACTTAAAGACCAGACCTAGCAAAGAGCCACCGGTGGCTCACTGGGGGTGGCTCCTTGGCTTTAAGACTCATTTTGATCCACACAGTGTCAAAATGAGCAGGAGAAGCAAATACCTTCACTGCCAAGGATCCTCCCCTGCAAGTATAGGGAGAAGGCTTATCTGCTCAGCAGATTTTTCCATGTGGATACTTCCTGATAGAATAAATGGTTAAACTATTTCAAAGAACAGACTCACTCATTAGTAGAAATGCTTTTGGTGACTGGTCCTCTTACTCATACATTCATTCAACAAATATTTATTGAGCTCCAAGAATGTGCCAGATACTGTTCTAGACACTAAGGCTTTAATGGTGAATAAGAAATTCATAAAGTTTCATTGTTATTTTTAATGGGGGCAAAAACAATAAGCATGTAAGCAAACTAGATAACAATGTCAACTACTATCGGGTGCTATGAAGAAAAATTAAAGCAAGGTATGATAGAGTGAGTGGGGAGAGTGTCCTGCTGTTTTCAGAAGACTGGTCAGAAAAGGCTTGTTTCAGGAAGTGATATTTGAGTCACCTCTCAGTAACTTTAGGTTTACCAACATACAGACAAGAAACTGACTTTGAAACCTAACCTGTTCTTAACTAGACCACATCTGTACTTCGGTGTGGCTGCGGCTTAGAAGTGGAGGATGTGTGCACCGAGAGGATTGGTCCTTGTGAAGAGTCTGAAGGAGGGAGCAGTAAACAAATCACAAGGGATTTTTAAACCACAGTAACTAGCTTAGGCTTTATCTAGAGGACAATGGGGAGCCACAGAAAGGTTTTAAGTTGGGTATCAAAAGGATCAAGATTATTATCTTAGAAAATCACTCTTGAGGGGCGCCTGGATGGCTCAGTCAGTTAAGCATCTGAGTTTGGCTCAGGTCATGATCTCAGGGTCCTGGGATGGAGCCCCGAGTGTGCAGCTCCACCCTCTGTGGGGAGTCTGCTATTTCCTTCCCTCTGCCCCTCCCGCTGCTCGTGCTCCTGCTCTCACTCTCTCAAATAAATAAAACCTTTTTTTTTTTTTTTAAAGAAAATTACTCTCGATATAGGGTAGAGACAACAACCCTGGAGGGGAAATGGCTAATAGGTTGTTGCTGCAATAACCCAGACAGCAATCCAAATTAAATTAAAGAGGCAATGGGGCTAGAAGGAAGGCAACAGAAATGAAAGGCAAGATCTGGTGGTTGTAGGGTATGAAGAAGACAGAAGAATGATGACAGGGAGAAACGTGGGCTCATTTATTGAGAATGGGAAACATAGACGGTCAAGGCAAGTGAAAGAAGATGAATTTAGTTTGGGACGTGTTGAGTGTGAGGTGTCTCCGGGACATCCCAAGTGACTGTAATGAGAAGTTGCCCATAAAGTTCTGGGGCAGAGCTGTGTCTGTGATAAATAGGTTTGGGAGATGAACTGGTCATGGAAACCAAGAAAGGACAGATAGGTCATCTTTTTTGAGTGAAAAGTAAAAGGGGTCAATGACAGAACTGCAAGGAAAGCCAACATTTATGGGATTGGCAGCAAAAGGGTAGAGACAGCAAAGAAAAGATAAAAAATACAATGACTGATGAGAACTAGCGAGAAACATCAGTGAGATATGGGGCACTGGGATTTCATAGTTCCATCTGGTCAACTCGCTTGTTCCGTGGAAGCCAGTCACTTCCCCATCTTTGATCCCCAACAGTCACTTCCCCATTTTTGACCCCCTGACAAAGCTGTTCATTCAACAAATTTCATTGAGCCTCTACTATGTGCCAGACACTGTTTGTGCTGCTAGAGACACATCAGTGAGCAAAAAAAGACAAATGCCCTGATTTAAGGAGTTTACATTGTAGTGTGGGGTACATATAAGAAACAAACATTAAAAATAGGTTAAGTATTACAGGGTGGTAAATGGTATGAAAAAAAAAAAGTAGATTAAGAGGCATCAGGAGTACAGAGAGGGTGTATAAGCAATTTCCAGTGGAACAGGCAGAGTAGACCCCGTTGACTTGGTGATACTTAAGCAAAACCTTGAAATTTGCCAGATACATATCAGGGGGTAGAGCATTGTAGGCAGAAGTTACAACCAGGGCAAAGGTCTTGAGGCAAGAGCAAGCTTAGGATGTCCAAGCAGTGAGGAGTGTTAGGGTGCTAAGGAGGGAATAAAAGCAGCAGCAGAGGAGCATCCGGTAGAATTTTAGTCTTTGTTCTGAGAAAAAAAGAGGGATTTGGGTTTTGAGCTTAGGAGTGACATGTCTAAGGTTTTCTAATAGGGTCAGTCTGCTGCGCTTAGAACAGATACTGAGTGGCAAGGGCAGAAGCAGGGAGACCAGTCAGGAAGCCCGTGCAGAAATTGAGGCCAAAGATGACGGCTGTGTGGGTTTCCTGGTAGTCTGGAAGTGGGATGGAAGGGAAAGAAAAGGTGAGAATGACATCAAGGCTTGTGTCCTAAACAAAGGAAAAGAAGTAGCCATTAACTTAGGCAGGAGACTGGGAGGAGCAGATGGGTATTCTGGGGTGCGTGGGGAGGGAGGGAGAGAGGGTAGGAATCAGTTCAGTCCCTGGACTGGTTAAATTTGTCATGTCAATCCAAGCGGGAATGTCCAGTAGGACACTGCCTGTACGAGTTTAAAGGTGGGGAGAGAAGTCTGAGCTAGAGGCCCATGAAGCTGTCAGCATAGAACTAGTACTTCGAGCTGCAGGGTTGAACGAATACACAGTATGGAGTGCGGTGCCCGAAGGCAAGGGAGGAGCGAGCGGGAGTACCTAGGTGTGTGTGTGTGGGGGGTAACTTTATGAAATATGGCCAGAGGGACACCAGCCTTCTGGCGCTGGGCGGCAATGTGGTGCCATGCAAGCGAGCAGGGCGCCCAGGCTGCAGGGCAGCCCACCAGGCCCACGCCCAGGCCCAGGGCCACCGCCCTCTCGCCCGCTTCCTGCCCCGCGGCCGAAGCCGAAACTCCTCTCCCTGGCATTTTCAGCTTCCTCCCCAAACGAATGAGCGGTGCGGAGATGGGGTCATGCCCAGAAAACGGCCACAAGGCAGACTTCATTTATACTATACAGCTCGACTGCTTTAGAGTCGATCTTAACTCGTAAAAGCAACACAACCACAACTTTTACGAGGACACGAGAGGCCGGCAAGCTCCCTTTCGCGCGCGAGCCGCCTCGCCCGCGTCACTCTGAGGTAACAGCCTTTCTCTTCAATCGCTCCATGGAACCCCCAGGGCGGGAGGCCTCCTCCACTACGGGTCGAAGGATGGGTCAAGTCACGCTGCGCGAACAAGGCTGATCCAGCGCCACAAAAGGATTCGCAGGGCGGGGCGACCCGACGACACTCTCTCTTGTTTTCATTGGCTGCGATGGCGAGACTCTCCTCCCGGACTGGCTACTTGGGAGCCTCGGAGACGGCAGCAGCCCGCCCCCTTGGGCGCGCGTGCGCACGCGTGGCGGGTGCGCACCTCACTGAGCAGGCGCGGCCTCGTGTCGGCTGAAGGGGCGGGTGGAGCGGCGCGCGTTGCGTCCCGGCGCTCGGCTTTCCCTGCCGGTCCCGCCCTCCGTCGCGGCGGCGCGGTGTATCTTGGGATAGGGAGCGATCTCCGAGCGAGGCAGCAAGATGGACGCGGGATTCTTCCGCGTAAGTAGAAGCGCGGGGATCTGGGGTGAGGTGAGAGGCTCATCGGTCAGGCCCAGCAGGGGGCCTAAACTCGGGACGGTGTGGCCAGCGAGGGGAGGCTTCGAATATCCTGATGATCTTCCGTGCCAGCGGACGCTCCCCCCTGCCCTGCGGCGGAGACCGGTGCGCCCCTGCGCAGTCTCCTCCTCCGGGATCGTCCCCCCTACGCGGCAGCGACGGCCGCCGGAAAATGGCGGCGGGAATGGGCCGGAGCGTACCCCGCCGCTCGCCTGCCTGGTGGGGCCTGCAGGCCGAGCTGCGCGCGCCGCCGGGTCCTGGGGCCTAGTTGGGCCGCGAGGAGGAAGTCCCTGGGGGGAGGCCGGAGGGAAGCCCTGAAGTGACTGGCGGCGGGAGGATCCTGGAGAGTACGGTTTTGGGGGTACCGCCCCAGGAGAGCGTGTGAGGGAGGACAGGAAACGGCGTTCAGCGGCTTTTCTTGAGAGAGCAGCGCCGACTCCCCCCCTCCCCCGTTCTCCCTCCTGGTCCTAAGTCTTCGCGAAGGCGCGGGGTCAGAGTTCGCGGGAACTCCCGCCCAATTTAATATTCCTTTAGGGAGGGGAACTCGGATAATAGGTAGTTGGAGTGTTTGAATCTGAGACTCTCTAAGGGCAACGGGTGGAACACAAAGTGTGCACGTGTATAGGGGCAGGGGCAGGGGATGGATCAACTCTCCTTACCGCAAACCGGTCCACCCCTCCAACCCCGCGCTTGTTTTACTCTTTTGAAGTCCACTGGAGGAAAGGGGCCTCTTACGTAGGTTCTCCCCGGGCCGCGCGCCCAACACCTGCAGGCGTCGAAGTTGGTGCTCAGGGCCCAGAGTTTCTCAGGCTGGGACTGCTGGAACCTGTTTGTCCCATATTCCTCTCCTGTAGGGAATGATTACCTCGTAAAGATCTAGGTGGGTGGGAAGTGACACTAAGGACTAGAGTTTGCAAATGCTTTTGATGCAGACGAACTGTATAGAGACCAGTGGTTTTGGTACAAAATTTATACTTTATGTAACGTTGATTGGCTCTTTCCACTCCCTGGAGCATATAATTCGCAGTTTGCGTGTTTTTCAAGGGAAAGTTGAAAGAGGGGGAAGACCAAGACTTTTTAAATAACATAACTCTTGCCATTCTAAAGCCAATATTGAAATTCTTTAATTGTGCCAACTTATTTTTCACCAGAAGTTGCCAGATTATTCTAAGCACCTACTTAAAATAAGCAATTGTTTGTTCCTATCCTTTGCAAATGATACAGTAGTTATTTCTGTAATGATAGTTTCATTTGAGAGTTTATCAGGTTTCCATTTCTGTTGATGAGTTTGTTTTCTAATTTCCATCAAAATATTTTGTAGTGAGTACTCAATCCCATGATCCAAATGTAATACTTTGACACAAAAGCCTGTTTTTATGATTTTTGTTGGTTGTTATTTCCAATGGAAAGGAGTTCCAATAGAAAAAAAAAAGTGGTCGATAAAATTTTATAGTAACGTTTGCTTTTGGTGTTAGTAAAAATCTGGAAGAAAAGGGTGCAGGTTTTTATATACTACCTATAATTGCTTAGAGGAGTTGGCTGGATTTAAACTCCCAAGTTAAAAGAATTTAGGGAGTTACCTTGTTAGTACAGCCAGCCAGATAGTAAACTGAATTTTTCGGTCCAGATAGAAATGATAGCTTTCATTTGCTGAATTTCTGCACATGCAAGTTACTTTACATGCGTTATGTTTGAGATACACAGCCCTTGCAAGGTAGGTTTTGGCAAGTAAGGAAACATTCTCAAAGAGGTTAAGGAACTTCTTTTGAATTAACATGGCTGAAGCAGTGGCAGAATTGGGGTTCTAATCTAGGTTCTTTACCTTCCTAAACAGAATTTTCTTGATCATTTTCCAAGGGACAGTGGCCAGTTTAGTGCAGTCAGTAGATTTCACATCACGCAGCCAGTTATTTTGGTTATTTGGTCCAGTTGGAATGACCAAATGCAGACTAATTAGTGATCATTTAATGGTATCAAATAGTATTTGTAAGCTCTCATTTTTCCAAAGTTATTGCTGAAATTGAGTGAGTTAATTAAGGTAAACCTCTATTTTTCATGCATTCCAAGTTCTTAAAGTTGTGAAAACTAACAGTTCTAGGGTGTTTTCTTTTTCCTTTTCACTCTGTTTATATGTGTTGCCACAGTAGTTCTGTAAGCATGCTACTGGTTGTCACAAGAGGATGAAATTTAATGGTCTTGTTTGGAAGTATATATTTAGTAAATATTTCGGTGTGTTCTCATTTATACAAAAAACCTTAAAAGTCTTCTAACAGAAAAAAGTTTAAAAAGATACACATCAAACTTGTTTGTCGGGGAGGTACTAACTTTATGTTAATAAACAGCTATATTGGTTGATTTGTTACAGGGAGCTTATATTTTAAAATACAGTCAAGTTTTTTAAATGTCAGCTTCATTGGGAAAAGAGTATACATTCTACTATGGATGTTAG
>ML093404.1:58327-93327 GCA_003697995.1 Taxidea taxus jeffersonii | reverse complement strand
TAGAGAAGTGAAAAGTTTATGTACTTTTTCAGTTTCTCATTGGGGGAAATTTCCCAGACAAGCAAACATTTTCCTTGTTAGTAAATACAGGAATTTGTGGATGTTCATGATGGTTTTTAAAGATAGTAAACGTAAGACCCACTAACAGCCACATAGTCTAAAAATACTTAGGAAATCCACAAAGGATTAACAGGCTGCTCTGATGCTTTTGGTAGAGGGAGAGAGAATTTGGTAATTGTGCTAGAGATTATATTGCTGAGAAGCTGTTAGGGAAAACTATTTTTTAAATAGTAAAGAATATATATTTAAGCCCCTATGGTAGACTTAAAAAGTACTAATTTAATGAGTTTTAGGTTGGTTGGTTGGCTTGTTTTGAAGTAACCTGTTTCTCTTCCTGTCATGTCTTTTTGCAGAATCCAGACTCCAAAATGATGCAAATCAACCTGACTGGGTTTTTGAATGGAAAAAATGCTAGAGAATTTATGGGAGAACTGTGGCCCCTGCTCTTAAGTGCACAAGAAAACATCGCTGGAATCCCTTCTGCTTTTCTAGAACTGAAGAAAGAAGAAATAAAACAGAGACAAGTAATAGCCTTTTTACTTTTATGTAATGTTGAAAGACTCTTTTAAATTTTATATGATTCAGAGCTAGGATCAGCATGTTGTTTTGCTTTGCTGTAATATATTCAAACATTCACTTTGATTCTCCACTCCTTCCACTGAACCCCAGCCCAGACATTGAGTTGAAAATGTCATTTTCCAGGGCTCCTGGGAGGCTCAGTTGGTTGAGCATCCCAGCTCTTGCTTTCGGCTCAGGTCACGAGCTCATGGTCGTGGGATCCAGCCCCATGGGGTTCTGTGTGCAGCAGGGTATCTGCTTCTCCCCCTCACCATCTCCCTCTGCCCTTTTCTCTCCATGTGTACGAGCCTGCTTTCTCTCCCTAAAATAAGTAAAATCTTTCAATAAAATGTCATTTTTCCAGAGTCTAGTAATTTGGCGGATAAATTTTTTTTTAACATGGTATTTGTCAGAAAGAGAACAAGTCATGCACCTCTGGGCACACGGGAGAGTGGCAGGCGGAGGGAATGGCAGGCAGAGGGAAAAGCAGACTCCCCGATTAGCAAGGAGCCCTATGCGGGACGCTTTCCCAGAAGTCTGGGATCATGACGGGAGCTGAAGGTGGACGCTTAACTGACTGAGCCACATAGGCGCCCGATAAATTTTTTCTTAATATGTGCATACTTCTAGCTCAGAAGAAAATTTGAACTTTAATAACAGTGTAAAAGGTAAGCACAGGTTCTTCATATGGGCAGTATATATTAAATCACCAAAGAATAAGATGAAAGTGGAAAAAAAAATTTTTTTTAAAGATTTCATATGTTTGAGAGAGAGCATGAGAGGGGAGAAGGTCAGAGGGAGAAAACAGACTCTGTGGAGCTGGGAGCCCGATGTGGGACTTGATTCGGGGACTCCGGGATCACTGCCTGAGCTGAAGGCCAGTGGCTTAACCAACTGAGCCACCCAGGTGCCCCGAAAATGATTTTTTTAAGTAAACTTAAGAATAGTCTTGTTGAAAAGCAGAGGCCAATGAAATGATTTATAGCATTGGTATTTATCAGAGATGCAAAGTCTTCAGTTTGTTGATGACAAATGTTCGCTATATTTACTTTGAAAACTTGATCATTTGCAGATTGAACAAGAAAAGTTGGCTTCTATGAAAAAGCAAGATGAAGACAAGGATAAGAGGGATAAGGAAGAAAAAGAAAGCAGCAGAGAAAAAAGGGAGAGGTCTCGAAGCCCAAGAAGGTATGATACAACACACAGATACCTAATGTTATGCAAACATTAGGTATGGTAGTAAAGTTAGTATTCTGTGTCTAGAAAGTTCCATAGTTAAAAAGGAAGCTCACAGCACTATTCAGAGAATTTCTTCCATTGTACAATTTTCACGGTGGACTAAGGCTTGTTTGTGGGCTAAAATACTTGTTTTGTTTGAGATTGATCCTTTGATGATAATTATATCTAAAGTCCTAGTGAATTATACAAGTCTTAATTCTTAAATTATAGTCTAGACTTGCCTTCCATATTGCATTTGTTTAAATATGGCATTTAATTATTTTAACCTACTCTACTTCTTTTCTTTCCTTTTTATTAGAAATCTGTGCCCATTAGCTATTCATATTATACTTGCCTAATTCCCTGTTCTGCTTTTCTTAGATGGTTGTATTGAACCCAAAACAGATCATTTATTTGTTTTCTTCTTCTTCCAATGAGACTATGGTTAGGTTCCCATTTTTAAACCCACGACTCAGCTTCTACTGTATTTGTGGTGAAAGGTGAGAATTCTACTAGGCTTTTCATTGTTAGAGTTCTGGTAATTTTTGCATAAATTTTTTGGAATTAGTAAAGGGAGGAGGAAATTTCTTTGTTCATTTTAATTTGTATATTTGATATTAAAACCTCCTTTTCAGGGAAGAAATACTGTTTCTAGAGTTAAGCACATCACTCTGATAACTACTTGGCTATTGATGAACCAGATATGCTGTTTTATTTCAAGTTAGGGAAACCATTGTAAATTAAAGGGGACTTCTCCTTTTTCAAAAAGGCTCCATAGGTTGGACGTATTTTCTCTCCTCTTCCAAAGAGCCCATTACTTTAATTGTACTATTCATTTTTCTGGAATACCTAGACTATCTGACAGACTCTGTGGTGGGAGCTGTCTGCATCTAAGCTGCTTGGGTTTGAGTTGTATCATGGGATATTTCTTTACTTTCAAGCATCCTCTTCCTCTGAAAAGTAGGTCTTTGGTCTCCTCATCTCTGGGAATGATTAAGAATCTAAACCTAGAGTCCTAGGTCAGTGCTTTCCTCTTACAACTGGAATACCAGAGAATGTTGTTACCCTTTGTTTGCTTGCCTTTCTGGCTTTCTTTTGGCCCTTCCCCTGTTAAGTAAAGATGACAGGATACCTTATTTTTACAAGGAATTTCTCAAGTATAAAGAGCAGTGTTGTATTTAAAAAGATTCTCACTTTCCCCTTTGACCCTCTCCCAATCCACGTGATACAAGAACCTTAAAACAATTACTTTCATCCTAGACGCAAATCCAGATCTCCTTCCCCTAGAAGACGATCTTCCCCTGTCAGGAGAGAGAGAAAGCGCAGTCATTCTCGATCTCCCCGTCACAGAACCAAGAGCCGGAGTCCTTCCCCTGCTCCAGAAAAAAAGGAAAAAACTCCAGAGCTCCCAGAACCATCAGTGAAAGTAAAAGAACCTTCAGTACAAGAGGCCACTTCTACTAGGCAAGTACATAAAAATTCATTTATAAATATCACAATTTTAGGCTATTGCTCACTGACTGCCAGTAGAATAGCTCTGAGTTACAAATACAAAATCACTCGATTATTTCCTTTTATATTATTTTTTTTTAAAGATCTTATTTATTTGACACACAGAGATCACAGGTAGGCAAAGAGGCAGGCAGAGAGAGGGGGGGAAGCAGGCTCCCCGCTGAGCAGAGAGCCCGATGTGGGACTTGATCCCAGGACCCTGAGATCATGATCTGAGCCGAAGGCAGAGGCTTAACCCACTGAGCCACCCAGGCGCCCTCCCTTTTATATTTTTTAAATCATAAAATCAGCTTTTTGAAAAGATTCTAGCTCTACAGGAAAGTTTTAGTAAAGGACCCTAAAGGTTACCACTGGTATCGGCTGGTTTTATTATTTCTGAGATTTTATATATTGTGAGTTGCTTTTTTCCCCAATACTGTGGACAACTTTATACTCTTAAAAATGTATGTGGTTAGAATTGTTGGTTGCTCTTTAACTTTCACTGATGTGTATATATCTTTTTGGAGCTAAGGAGAAGTCTTCATGGATTTTGAAAACATTTTAAAGAGAAAAATAACCTTACTACATCATTGTATTATGACTTGGGAGTCTGAACTGCAGAAGGGAAAAAAATCAGCTATTTTTTTCTACAGTGACATCCTGAAAGTTCCCAAACCTGAACCTGTACCAGAGCCTAAAGAACCTTCTCCAGAGAAAAATTCCAAAAAAGAAAAGGAGAAGGAGAAGACCCGACCAAGATCTCGGTCACGTTCCAAATCAAGATCCCGGACACGATCTCGCTCTCCTTCTCATACTCGACCTAGACGGCGTCATAGATCCCGATCAAGGTGAGCTGTGGCTTCAGGATCAATATAGGTCTTGGGTTTTACATGCTACTTTATGGGTAGAATTAGATAAGTAATTTCAGAGCAAGAGAGAGCATTTAGTACAAATGTTACTCTTTGGACCTACAGAGAGAATTTGAGGACATTTTCTGTGCACCATAAAAATCTCTATGTAAACTGTGTAAACTATGGAAAACTGTATGCTTTGAAGTCCATTTTAAAAATATAGCTGTTGAGAAAGCTGTCAAGGAATTCTTTCCTTGTTCTTGTTTATTCAGGCTCTAATTCTGTTCTGTTTGTTATGGCAGATCATACTCACCTAGAAGGAGGCCAAGTCCGAGAAGGCGGCCATCTCCTCGAAGAAGAACCCCACCAAGACGAATGCCACCTCCACCCAGGCATAGAAGGAGTAGATCTCCAGTGAGACGGTGAGGGCTTTCTTTTTTCTTGTTCTTTTTCCTTTCTTTCCTTTCCTTTTTTTCTTTTTAAATTTGGAAGTGTCAGTAAATGAAAGTGCACCACATTGGCTTTAGGCTAGTGTTTGAATTAGTGTCCCCCTGGAATAAAAAGCTTGTGGGTGATACCAGGTGATGCCTTCTAAAGAGCCTCTCATTTGAGGTTAAATTGCTCCAAAAAAGTAATGCTAGTGCAGTGTTGGGGGCAAACAAATGACCATTTTACTGATACTTCGTGTTAACTTACCTTTTAGACCTCAGGATCTCCTAGGGATGAGGGAATTTGCCACCCCTCTCTTCCTTTGGTTTTTCGTTATCACTGGCTTTTGAAAAGCAGATGACCACAGAGCCATTAAGCTACTTTTAGTATGTTTTTGCTTTAAATGTTTTTTTTTTCTCATAAAAACGAGTGTTTACAAAATTTCTAACAAATAACAAAGGGAACATTACCCATAATCCCATCTCATGGATATAGCCATTTTTAGCAGTTTGAGGTCTAGGTGTTATTGAAGAGATTAGACATAGAAGTAACCGTTAGTATGAATGTTCTGTGCTTAAAGATCATTTTAAAGTTGGCATGAGGAAAAATGTTTGTATCTATCCCTTTTAGCAGTTCTGCCCAAAGTGGAGGCCTAGCACTGGTAGCAGAGTTTTGCGCCTTCTTTAACCTCCTTGGAAGGAGCTGTGATGATTGTGCTTCAGATTATACTTAGCACAGAATTTTTTGTATTTGAGTCTTTGAGATTTTTTACAGGGGTATGAATCTGCTTGGAAGTACAGAGGGGAAATAATGAGCTCCCTGATTTTTTGTTTCTGCAGTCAGGTTTTCCAGAGTCCTGTATTTTTTCAAAAGATAGCATTTGGGGAGGGCATTGTTGTGATACAGTGAAACGTTTTTATGACTACTGCTAAAAATGATAGAGTTGCTTGTTAACTATCGACAGACTTTAACGGCATAAATGGTCAGTCGATATAGGCATCACACTTTTCTAAAATTGGTTATTTTTTAGGAGAAAAGTAATGCTGGGTGCTTTCTAATACAAGATTAGTGGAAACAGCTATTTCTTTTATTGGAGTTTTGCAAACAGCGTGTTTATTTGTGCTTACTGAGCCATTTAGCAGTCAAAATATTTTGCAGATTGTGTAAGATTCCCTTTCAGCCAGTTTTTATCTCACACTTAAGGTAGGGTTTCTTTTTTTCAGGTTCTCAGGAATTCTTCCGCCAAAGGTGAATTCTGCAGGTACACATAATTGCAACAGAACTTACCACAAATTTGCCGCAGAATTCGAGAGGCCCCTGCTTCTAAGTTTATGTAGCTAAATGAATTCCTAACCCTGCTGCACGTTTTTTTAAAAAAATGCAACCTAAAGGTTGTTTGACATTGTGCTATTAAATGGAGAATACTTTGCCACCCAAGTTTTGAATGCAAACTCCAAACAGTGGTGATTTTCCTAAGGAAGAAAGAGACTAGCACTCAATGTGACATATTTTATAACTGGAAAGACAATCAGATGGAAGCACTTACCAGAATCAGTTACCCACATTTAGTCTCAGAACTAGCTGTTTCCTGTCCTAGGTTGTGGTTTTGTTTCCCATTTTTTTTTTAAACTTACTTACATGCTTAGCTACATAAACTCAAAAGTTGGATAAAGATAGCTGGGTTTTTTTTTTTTGTAAACTGTGCATACCTGTAAGGTCGTTTTTGGTGAGTATGCAGTTAATGAATGTGAATACTTTCTTCCACAGAAGAAGGCGTTCCTCAGCATCCTTGTCTGGAAGTAGCTCGTCATCCTCTTCGTCTCGTTCCCGGTCACCGCCAAAGAAGCCTCCTAAGAGGACATCCAGCCCCCCTCGAAAAACTCGTAGGTTATCTCCTTCAGCAAGTCCTCCCAGGCGAAGGCATAGGCCATCACCTCCAGCAACTCCGCCGCCAAAAACTCGTCATTCCCCAACACCCCAGCAGTCAAACCGTACAAGAAAAAGTCGTGTTTCTGTCTCTCCAGGGAGAACTTCAGGTAAAGGTAAAAATCAGAAGCATAAAATCAGTATGTTCATTTCAGTTGTTGTGGCCCCTTCTCCCTTCAGAGTGTGAGGTAGCTGGGTAATATTTGCGTATGTGATACTCCTTGTAAATTTGCTTATCACCTTTTCTTTCCTGCTTTAAGTTCTCGGGGCTTGTTGAAATAGCTTACAGATAAATGCGTTTTGTTTTTAGCAGTTGCCCTCTGGCAGCAGGTAGGTGGAGAAATACATGACCGGCCGTGGGCTGAGTTGGGGTGACTTATCAAAGTTTGTGTTGTCATGATAAGGGATTGTTTTATTACTCTGAGACTAGTTAGCTCTTTTTTCTTTGAAGATTTTTTTGTTTGATATCTTATTTGAGAACTTCATATTCTGTTTTAATTCTTTCTTGGCCACATTGTGCTCTCTAGGGAAGAACAAGGTGTCCTCTTAAAAGCTGATTGTTTTTTAGTTTAGGCTCTAGGCAGGGTTCTTCTGAGTGTTGTCCTTGGTTTATTCTGCAGATGGATTTCTGAGGAATTTATGATCTGTGATCCTCCCAGGCAAGTAGAATGCTGTATTAGTCTGGGTGAAGGTTGTGGCGTATTGGGGTCTGTTCCTTTAGCATAAATACACAAGGAGAAAAGCAGTAGGATCTGTTTGCATTGGGCCTCTGGTGTTTAGGGCTGAGATGATAGCCTGAAGGGTGAGTAGTGGGGGAAGGGAAATCCTGAAAGCTGCTATAGTAACTGGTTTTTGAGAAGCAGTCTGGAGGTTGATCTATACTGGGCTTGCTCTGATCACATTTAAATTTCCAGGTTAGAGAAAGAAAATGGGGATGGGCACAGTTTTGACTGTTTATTGAGGTATAGAGAAGCCATCAGAGTGTTGGGGGACTTTCTTATTTTTCCCCCCTTTATCTGGAGCCAGAAAGCTTTCTAGTGAAAAAATACTACAAAAGTTCCCACCTTTTACTTTACAAAAATATATTATTAGGATTTTTCTCTTTGCATTGTAGCCAAAGAGTAATAAAGTTATCTGAACAGGAGGACTGAATCTTTGTTAAAATAGGTTGCTAAGAATTAAGTTTTTTCAGAGTCTACCCAGGCACCAACCTCTTAGGTTCTGATATATTGTCAAGGGGAATGGGCCACTGCTTTCAAAAAAAAAAAAAAAAAAGTCACAGTGGATATGCGCATAGGAGAGAAATAAGTCATGGTAGAAGACAAAGACCTAGTTACATACCTATGGATTCTGGGACAGGTCTTCCATGTCCAAACAAAACACAGCCAATGAGGTGCACTGTGGGCAATATACAGAGACTGCCTTGTGTCTGCTGAAGCTGAATTTGGCTCGAACTACTTGGAAATAACATTTTATAGTAAAATGATCCCAGTCCTGTATGATGAAATTTCAGAAGTAGAACAGACTTTAGAGACTGTCATCAAGAAACCGGTTCTCAGGTTAAGTGATTTGGTCAAGGTCAGCCAGCCAAGACTAAAATTTGGGTTCTCATTTCCCATTAGAAAAATGTATACCTTGCCCAACTTTCCTACCCCAGAATGTTGTTTTGATGGCTAGAGGTGGGAGATGGAGGGCAGGGTGAAGTTCTTTAATTTCTGTACCTGGTGATGTGATTTCAGAAATTCCTTTTTACAATACTCCATTGCTAATAAGATCAGTGACACCATTGAAGGATAATAGATTTTACTAGTATGTTTCATGTCATAGTTATCAGTCAGGACTTTTAACATTGGGCAAATGTAGTAGGAAGGATACAGGGAAAGTATTTAGGTGAATTTAGAGGTGAATAATTTGGAGTATAGTGTACATTCTCATTTGAAAGGATCTTCAGGAAGCGTTTCATAATCAGTGGCATGTTAGTTAAATTGGCAATGTCTTAGTACATAAAGTAGTGCTTTGAAATCAGTAGGATGTTTAATGAAGTATGTTTACAGAGAATCTATGCCTATTAAAATTTCAGGATGAGATCAGTTTAATCCTATAAATTGTGTTCTGTAGATGATGATTTCACCAATTCTGGTAACAGTGATTTATCTTTATAAGTGATCGTTTTGACAAGTCTGGAAGATTAATAATTAATAGGACTACTGAAGTAAATTTAAAATTCTGGTTTTTCATTTGATTTTAGAAGATTCTGACTTTATGCTAGTATGATTTTGCCCTTTGAGTGCTAAAAATAAAACATTAACATAATAAACTATAAAATCTCATCTAGATAAACACATTCCGATGAAACATTAACTCTGTTAATACTATGATTCAGCCAATCATATTAACCCAGCGTAGGGGTATATATTATATACTTGTTCTAAGAGTATGAATATTTTGACAGTAGACTATAGCTAAACCATTCATGAGAGATTGGATCAAGATAAAATTGCAAATGCATATTTCTGTAGGGAAAAATATGTGTTCTAGTTCAGTCGTGTTTATTCAGTTGGCATTTGTCAACTCACTTGCAAACATAGCCACATTTTTAATGTCTCTTAGAGGTAAATGCATTCTGACATTGAGGCGGCTTCCAAACACATTTTGGAACCCAGTTCTTTTATGTGGTAACTTGGACATATGGGGTGTATAGATAACTGGATGCCTCTGATAACTTTTCAAGAATTGAAGATTAACTGTCACTTTAAAGTGCAGAGTACTGACCAGAAAAATAGCCTCAAATCCTTTATAGTTTAAAAGCATATGTATTTTATTTTTTTTGAATTTATTAAAATACAAGTTTTAAAACAGTTTTGCTGCCATATTTCATGGTAACTAATTAGGGTTTAACTGTTTTTTTACCAAATCCAGTGCTAAGTCAGAAATGGTTATTAGGTAGAATCATTAATAAAATGTAGTTCATTTAAAAAATAGCATTTTTAAAAAAAAGATTTTATTTATTTATCTATTTAACAGAGATCGAGATCACAAGTAGGCAGAGAGAGAGGAGGAAGCAGGCTCCCCGCTGAGCAGAGAGCCCGATGTGGGGCTCGATCCTAGGACCCTGAGATCATGACCTGAGCCGAAGGCAGAGGCTTTAACCCACTGAGCCACCCAGGCACCCCCAAAAGTAGCATTTTTTTAAAAAGGTGCCTGGCTGGCTTAGTTAAGCATCATACTCTTGATTTTGGCACAGATCCTGATCCTCAGGGTTGTGAGATCAAGCCCTTCCTTGGTCTCTGTGCTCAGCAGGGAGTCGCTTGTGATTCTCTCTCCCTCTGCCCCACCCCTCCTTGCTTGCTCTCAGGCACTCTCTCAAATCTCAAAAAAAGAAAAAGAAGTATTGTAAATTCTTCAGTTTGACTACTTTAGCAAAAATGAGATTTTTGTTTTAGATCACTAGCTCTCTAAAGTTACTTCCCCTCAGAGTAAGTCTTTACAGAATTCTGAGTACGAGTGTGTTAAAAGAAATGTATCTATAGTCTAGGTCAACATACTGTGGTAATTGCTTTAATAAGACAAAGCAGATAAATAAGGATCCTTGGGATCATATTGGCTTCAAATTTAGTTCTTAGCAGCATGGTCTCAAATGATGTTTCAGGTTAATTGTATGGTAAGATCCATGGTTATATCTGTATATACTTTGATTTTAGTTGAAGCAGTAGATGGATTAAATAGAGCTGGTTAATTGATAGAAATTAAAACCTGTGCTCTAGAAATAGTCTTGGGTTCAGATCCTAGTTCACTTTAATTATCTGTGTGACTTCAGTTGAAGGTACTTTCTTTTTTTTTTTTAGATTTTATTTATTTGACAGAGATCACAAGTAGGCAGAGAGGCAGGCAGTGGCGGGGGTGGAGGGGGAGCCGCTCCCCGCTGAGCAGAGAGCCTGATGTGGGTCTCAATCCCAGGACCCTGGGATCATGACCTGAGCCCAAGGCAGAGGCTTTAACCCACTGAGCCACCCAGGCGCCCCTGAAGTTAACTTTTTAAGCCTCAGATTTCTCCTGTAAAATGGGGGGGGGGGTAATACTACCAACAGTGCTTATGCTGCTTACTAATACAGCAAGCATACAAAAGTTGTCTTAATTTTTCCATGCAACTTGGAAAAGAGAAGCTGGGTAATTCATAAGGTGCTCACAGCTCTGCTACTACCTTCTGTGTATTTCTGAGCTGCTACCCCTCCCTCCCCTTGCCTTTTAAGCTTTGAAAGAATCCAGCCTTAGTGTTTATTTTTCCTGCTGTGAGGGATTACTTTTTTGTGGGTAGTTTAAATCTCTTACATTATGATGAAGGTTGTATTGGTGCAGAAAGATTCTTTAGTATCTTGGTGGCTAACTCATTCCTGTTCTCCAGAACAAATCTCTTTTTCTGAAGATTTCATCAGATCTTATTTCTTAACGATTTATCAGTTTTACAACTTTTCTGAACCCAAATATGGTTGCGTGCTTGGAAGCTCTTGTGCTGGTGAGGCCTCCATAGTTGAGTGGTTTTTACATTGAGGGATATCACCTAGAGGTTTACTGAGTTGAGTGTTACACACGTCTTTTACACAGAGCTGCTGCTACAAAACAGCAACTCCCAGTTTCTCTTAACTGGTTCTCTTGGGAGAAATTACCCATATGATTAAAAAATCATTATAGGGCTTTTCAAGTCTTTCGCCAAATATTTAACTTACAAGCATAGTCACACCTGTTGTACCATTAAGACAGTGTCTTGTGTGGTTTTGTTTTGCTTTCCTGTGTATGTAAATGTGGTCTTTTTCCCCTTACTTTTAGTGACAAAACATAAAGGTACTGAGAAAAGAGAGTCCCCTTCACCAGCACCTAAGCCTAGAAAAGTAGAGTTATCTGAATCGGGTAAGTTTTCGTGGGTTTTTTTGTTAAACTGAAGTAGATTTTTTGCATGTTGCATCATCCCCTCTGGTGAAAGTCAGAAGGATATGACTTAGTGGTTAATAGCTACGGCTCTGAAGTGAGACCAATTGGTTTGAATACCCACCTTCAGTGATTAACTGCTTTTTGTTTAGTTACGTAATTTATCTGACCCTCACTTCTTTCATCTGAAATGCAGATAACAGTACCATCCTGTAGGTTTTTGATGATTAACTGAAATGTGTTAAAGTCCATAGAGCTTAGCTTGACCTAAGTAAATAAATTTTGATTACATCTGGTGAACATAGTCTAAAATCAGCATTTAAATTGGCATTCTAAAGTTTTTTTGTAAGAAAAAAAATCTATATGTACAGTTGTATTGCTTGACCCAGTGAGATAGAGGTTCAGGAGACCATTTTCCAATTCAAGTATGTTACATTTTCTGTATGCGTAACTAAAGAAACACTTTCTAAATGCATCCATCTTTCAGAAGAAGATAAAGGTGGCAAAATGGCTGCAGCAGATTCTGTGCAGCAGAGACGACAATACAGACGACAGAACCAGCAGTCTTCATCTGGTACGGATACAGATTCAACTGTTTTCTATCTGTATATCCTCATGAAAAATACTCCGGATACAAATCTCCATCCTTGTAGTGAGCATACTTAGGAGAAATATGTGCCTACGTAGCAATCTGTTCAGGGGAGGAAGCATTTTGGTTTTTGGTTTTAAGTCCTTTCTTAAAACTTAATTTTCTTTTAAATTGTTATGAACAGTAGATCTTTACAGTACAATGGTAAATATACAGGGGTATGAAATTTGGGAAAGTTAAATTCTTTTACCGTTCCGTAGTTTTACTCCCGAAAGCTTTTCTTCAGAATTTTTCTGTGCCGTGTATAAATCCATGGTTTAAAAGGGAAAGAGAAAACAAACCCCAAAAAACCTGCATAAGCTCAGACTTTGCTGCCTCCCTTTTTTTTTTTTTTTAAGATTTTATTTATTTATTTGACAGACAGAGATCACAAGCAATCAGAGAGGCAGGCAGAGAGAGGAGGGGGGAAGCAGGCTCCCCTCTGAGCAGAGAGCCTGATGCGGGGCTCGATCCCAGGACCCTGAGATCATGACCCAAGCCGAAGGCAGAGGCCTTAACCCACTGAGCCACCCAGGCACCCCTGATGCCTCCCTTTTTAACTTACTATATCTAGATATCTTACCCTGTTCTTAGATCTGTTTTTTTTTTTAAGATTTTACTTATTTATTTGACAGAGATCACAAGTGGGGCGGGGGGCGGGGGAGTGCAGAGCAGGCTTCCCGTCGAGCAGAGAGCTGGATGCAGTGCTCAGTCCCAGGATCCTGGGATCATGACCCTAGCCAGAGGCAGAGATTTCAACCCATTGAGCCACCCAGGTGCCCCAGATCTATTTTTTTTAATAGCTAAAACTTTTTATTGTAATAATTAATATACTATAATTTATTGAGCCAGTCACCTATTTGGACATTAGGTTGTTTCTAGGTTTCCTGTACTTTATATCTATAAAATAATAAATAGTACTTATTTTTTAATTAATAATAATATTAGGTGTGGGTATTTGTTACCAAGGCTAGGTGTGCTATCTTTGCTTTTCATTTGCAAAATAGAGAACAAAGCACCCCACAGCGAAATTAAGTCCATTAAAAAGCTCTTTAAACATGAAGTTAATCATGGGCTTAAAAATGCATATAGGTCTTGGGTGTTTTTGGTACTTGGGATTTTGTCTTATTTTCTTCTTCTTCTTTTTTTCTTTTTTTTTTTTTTTAAGAGAGAGAGAAAGCATGGGGGAGAGGATAGAGAGAGAGAATCTTAAGTAGGCTCCTAAGGGCTGGATCTCAAGACCCTGAGATGATGGCCTGAGCGGAAATCAAGAGTTGGATGCTTAACTAAGCCACGCGGGTGCCTTGGGACTTCGTTTTAAATTTAAGCTTTGGTATTCGGGAACAGTTATTAGTTATTTTAAGTTAAGGAAACCATGTGCAAACAGTCATTTCCTACCAGACCTATAGGAAAGGCTTGTCACTTACATTTTTTTGTATGTGATAAGTGCTAGGGGTGTGAAAAGAAGTATTCAGATCCTAATAGGACTTTTATCAGTAGTTTTGAAAGTGCTTTGGGTAACAAGCATCAGGTACTTGCTTGAGGTGTTTTTTGAGCTTAGTTTTTTGGAAAATCACTAGATTCTTTTATTTTTCTTTAAGATTTTATTTCTTTGACAGAGATCACAAGTAGACAGAGAGGCAGAGAGAGGGGGGAAAGTGGGCTCCCTGGTGAGCAGAGAGCCCGATGTGGGGCTTGATCCCAGGACCCTGAGATCATGACCTGAGCCTAAAGCAGAGGTTTAACCCACTGAGCCACCCAGACACCCAAGATAATCACTAGATTGTTTTTTTTTTTTAAAGATTTATTTATTTATTTGGCAGACAAAGATCACAAGTAGGCAGAGAGGCAGGTAGAGAGAGAGAGGAGGAAGCAGGCTCCCCAGTGAGCAGAGAGCCCGATTTGGGGCTCAATCCCATGACCCTGAGATCATGCCCTGAGCCGAAGGCAGAGACTCAACCCACTGAGCCACCCAGGCGCCCCAAAAATCATTAGATTCTTAAGGGACACTCATATCCTATTGGAGTGTGCCTTAGGAATGATTTATATAACTTAATTATATAATGATTTATATTTATGTTTGGCTTTTTAAGTCACTGACCATATATCGATGATAACTTTTGTTCAGAACTGATGGCTTGTATACATGCTTGCCTGCATAAGTGAGCTTCACTTGATAATTTGGACACTCCCATTTGCTTAGAGTCAGAAAATGTGGGCACACTTTTTAAAGCACAGATGTAACGTAATTTTTGTTTATTGTATAATTATAGATTCTGGCTCCTCTTCTTCCTCAGAAGATGAGCGACCCAAGAGGTCCCATGTGAAGAATGGTGAGGTAGGCAGGCGGCGGAGACATTCCCCTTCCCGGAGTGCCTCTCCATCACCTCGAAAGCGCCAGAAAGAGACTTCTCCTCGGTAATGTCTTTTCTTTCAGTAGTCTTCACTGGTGGTCTGTGGTTGTGACGAAACTTCTCTAACTTTAAGGGATGGGCTACAGGCTTATTTTAAAAATTGGTTAATTCCTTCATTTCAAGGACTCATAGAAGGAGATGGCCAGATTTGGGGGGTTTGGGAACATTTTCTTTGCTTTATTCGGTGGTTATCACTATTAGTGAGATCTTGGTAAGTTTTGTACCACCATGTCCTATGTCTGCATGACTAGATAAGCGAAACCATAGCATTAACTTCTGAACCATCTTTGAACATTTTTTAAAAAAAAATACATCGCCATTAGTGATACTTAACTCCATTGAAGTAAATAATTTGGTGAATCGAATTCTTGACCTTTGTTTTTCTCCACTGCTCTCAGGATGCAAATGGGAAAGCGATGGCAATCGCCAGTGACTAAAAGGTTGGTTAGCTACTACTTCGTACATGAGGCCAAGTTTAGTGTTGTGATTTGCTATTTAGGTAACCTGTTCCCATCCCTGTCTATACAGTGGGGATGGCCGTAGAGAAGTTCCCCAGTTGTTTTAGTTGATTTTATTTCTTTGCACATCAAATTAATGATAGAACTTGTACACAGTGTTCATTTTACTGTACCATTTGAGCTTAGATTTTTGTGTAGTTATAGTACTTGGATATTTTCAAGAGATAGGATAATAATAGCTCCTTAGATTTAGTGGGGAGGGCCTTTGTGGTGGCTCTCAGAAAAGCAAGAAAAACTTGGTAAAGACTTTAAAAAGATGAAAGATGAACATGAGTCTCTGGCCCTGTTCATTGTTCTCTACAGTAGGAAGGTAGGTTGCATATCTTCATTGAACCTTTTTAATCAGGTGTCTGTGACTATAAAACTGTAACACTTGAGAGCTTAATCATAAATAGAAATCTTTAATTCAGGCCTATCTCATAAGTGAGAAAACAGGCTCAGAAGTAGTAAAATGAGTTTCTTAGGGTATAAAGTTGACAAAGTCTGATCTTAGACCTGTGCTGTTGACATTATGCCATTATACTGTCTTCATTAGTCTTCTGCTTTTGGGGGATCTTTGCAGCTAACTGTCTGAGTATCTTTCATGAAACTATCACATTGTCCCCTTTACAGATAGCTCACTTTTTGAAGCTGTGTTGTTCGTCGTCTCACTAATAAGAGTTCTCTTGGAAAGATTCTTTGAACTAGTCAGCAGTGTGATGGAGCAAAATTGTGTTATTTGTTTTGTGGAGTATTTGACAATAAAAAATAAAAACCTTTAAAAGTAAATTTAGATGCCAAGGGATTCTGTTTCCAACTATAATTATCCCTGACTTCTGTAAAATTGCTGGTACAGCAGCTAAAAAATTGCTTTACAAAATCAGGTTAGTGGTAAGATTCCTTCCCCCTCCCGTAATCTCCCCTTATGAAACTACTTTTTCATTGGAAAGTGATTTATTAACATTGAAATCAACCCTGATGTTCACTACACTGCTGTAGGGTATTTATATTCTTTAAAAAGGCCTCTAGTTTTAATGATGTTAGAAATTGCTGTCAGGTGTCTAGGATTTGATGGAGAAAGAATTATTTGGAACTGTGCTCCAGTATTATGTTTTTAAAAGGGGACATAACAGCTTGGTTTGGATTACTTCATATGTAAACTTTAAACTTTGAACAAAATAATATTTTCCATGCTTTGAAACACTTGTTTTTGGTTATTGAACACTTCTTAACTTAAAGGATAAAAGGGATATTGATCAAAAAGGGAAGTTATCTCAAAAAAATTAAAAAGGTAGCTGTCACATCTGCAGCTTCTTCATTCCCAGCAGGGCTAGTGAAGTGGTGGTTCAGAGAGGTCGCTGCAGCAAGCTGGCTCCTTCTGATAGAACTTGCTTTTCTACATATTTGAGGGCTACATCACATACTGATTCTTACTGAAACTGGTTCTCACACAATTTGAGGGGGAACTTCACTACTGAACGCTTTCTACAAAGTTGAAAGCTTAGCTTGGCATGATTCAGAGTAACTAGAAAATGCTTTGTTGTTAGATTAAGCAGATGAAAAACATTAAGCATTCAGCATTTTGAATAATACAGTGAACAAAATTAGAAATATGTTGAACCTGGGCTTTATGTCACTTTTTTTTTAAGCACATATGGAAAAACTGAAGTAGATTGATCTCAAAGAAATTAGGGTTCTTTTGTTGTTGTTGTTGTTGTTTTTTAACCCTTGAAATGTGTGCCCTCTCAGCTTAGGTAGAAATTCTGTAGCTTTTTAGATCATGGAGCCATGTGGTGTCAAGACTCCCGTTTTAAGTGATTACTAGATTTTTTCCTAGCAGTTCCTTAAGTTACTGCAAGTCTGGTTATGGGTTGCTTAATCTTTTTGGTATTTTTTTCACATAGAAACAGGACATCAAAGGTCATCACTAGAAGGGACCTTCTGGCTACTCTCAGCCTTTCCTTGTTACCAATGAAGATGAGGCACAAAATAAATACCTCAGGTCATTAATCTGTCATATAATAGGTACCAATCTGAGTCCAGTTTTTATAGTAAAATTTCTGATGAGATTTTATAAACTGAAATTGGGAGAATGCTTTTAAAAAGAAGCCACATAATCCACAATAATAGCCTCTTACGTGATTATATTTACTGATAACATGGGGAGTTCTGCATTGTATCACTTCATCTTCTTAGTTTACACCTATAAACTTTTTTCTTAAATCAGAATGCAAATGTCTTTTCCTGTTTAGAATCTTGAATCAATACTGCGGTTATCCTGTCTCTCTGGGTCCTGTAATTCTCAGATTAACCCTGTTAATAAAATGCTTTCTCCTTTACTGTATTTTCTTATAGTTAGTAGTTCTGTCTACACTTTGTCCAAAGCTTATCTGTCTTCATAGATTGATTCTTATAGTTTATTTTTAAATCAGTTCCAAGTGAAGTCTTAGTCCTCACAAGGCATAAGCAAATTGGAATTGAAAATTAAGTATTGAAAATAAAGTAATTATTAAATTTAATAATGAATTTCCTCTGTTCTGTTAGTAACAGAGCTCTCCTTAGTTTTAAAGAGGGAATCAAGACTAGTAAACTTGAGAAAATATTTCCAGGTTCATAGGAAGCCTCAAACAAGCTGGTCAGGAAATTAAAAACTACATAGTATGTGATTATTTTGTATTTGCGAATTTAACCAAAATGTGGCAAACTGGCTGGGCATATATTTTAATAAATGTCTTGGGAGACTGCTAGGAGTTAGTCCAGTTGACATAATTGTATTTTTCATGTGTTTATTTGTGTTGGTTAAGTGTGTAACAAAGCTTAGAATTGAGGTTTTATATAATTACCTGTGTTTCGACCATATTTTTCCCAGTAAAAGCTTTAGTGCTCAACTTCTCATCCTTTGTTTTTGGGATGGTGTTTGTAGTTAGTAGTAACCAACTTTTGAATAGTGGAAATAACATTTTTAAAAATTGAGAACTTGGAACAGTGACATCCAGATTTGGGGCCTTAAGCCACTGGTGACTATTAAAATTTTAAATTTCTGAATTGGAACATGGAAGTTTTTCTGGGTTTTAAAATAGTTGTACTTAACAAGGAATCAAAAGCCCCTGGTGGAGAGCCTTTTCAACATACACCAGCTAGACCATAGTCTGGACCTGGTGGACAAAGTCAGATAAGCTTCCTAGGTAATTGTGATGTGCATTCCAATTAAAAAACAGTGTTGTCAGGCAGTGTTTTCAGTCTTTTTTCGCCCTGTGTCATGTTGGGAATTTCTGTATCATGACCCAGACTCTGCATATTTATATACTGAAACAAACATTTTAGAAAACAGAATTTACCATTCCCACAAGTTAAAATGCTCTGATTTTCTAAAATGCTAGTTCTCAGCCAGAGTCTTGACTAATGGTCTTGACCAGATGTTTTGAAAAACATTGCACTGAGGAATAGAATAGTTGCACTTTGGGTTAATGAAGATTGAAACTGTGTCGTCTGGATCACTTAATCATCATGCTAATGAGAACTCCAAATCACCTGTAATTTTTTTTTTCCTTTTGGTGATTTAGTGGTAGACGGAGGAGGAGTCCCTCCCCACCACCCACCAGAAGGCGACGTTCTCCTTCTCCTGCCCCTCCTCCTCGTAGGCGCAGGTCTCCCACGCCACCACCACGACGAAGGTATTTTATTAGATATGTTAGTTGGAACTAATTGAAGCAACTTTCTTTATGATCAGAATATTTTACTAGCACGGCATTGCTCAGCCATTTACAGAACATCACATATTATGTGATACCATTAATATGAAAAGTCCAGAACACCTAGATCTATAGAGATAAAAGTAGATCTGTGGTACCTAGGGTTGGGTAGGAGTGGGGAGTGTTATAATGGTTACACGACTGAATATATTTAAAACCATTGACATGTACCTTTTAAAATTTATGGTATGTGAATCACATGTCAGCAAGGATGTAAATTAAAAGGGGAAGTCACTCTGTTTAGTTATTATAAAGGGAAAAATAACTTTACAGTGGAGAATTCCAGCAGATACCTCCTTAACTAGGGAGTTAACAGTCAATAGTACATATTGGCATTATGTAATTCCTGGATACCTTATTTGGTATCCATATCAGTTATACAGAACCTCAGTCTGATTTATTAGGAAATACCAGACAAACCTAAATTGACCGTTCTACAAGGTAACTAACTAGTACTTTTTAAAAATGGCAGTCCTGGTAGGGGCTCAGTCAGTTGGGCATCTGTCGGCTCATGTCATGATCTCATTATCCTGGGATTGAGCCCCACATTGGGCTACCAGTCTGCTTCTCCCTCTGCTGTCCCCCCAACCTTGTGTATATGCACGCTTTCTCTTTGAAATAAATCTCCCCCTCTTTTTTAAAAAGATTATTTATGTATTTGACGGAGAGGGATCATAAGCAGGCTCCCTGCTGAGCAGAGAGCCCGATGCTGGGCTCGATCCCAGGACCCTGAGATCATGAGCTGAGCCGAAGGCAGAAGCTTAACCAACTGAGCCACCCAGGCGCCTCTCTCTGAAATAAGTCTTATAGGTAAATAGATAGATTGATTGATTGATTGATTGATTGATTGATTTTAAAAAACTGCAATCATGAAAGACAAAGGAATAGTCGCACATTGGCAAGAACTAAGGACACATGGTAACTATGATGTAAAATTCTCATTTTTGGAACCTGAACAAAAAAGAGACATTAGTAGGAAGCCAGGATTGTATTTTAGTTAATACTAAATTAGTGCTATGGCTAATTCCATAGTTTTGATCATTTTTGTTACGGCTTTTGAAGCTGTTAAGTGGCAAATATTTTTATAGCTGTTCTGTTAAGAGGCACGTTAAGATAAGATTATATGGGACTTAAGCATTAATCAGAAGGCCAGCTTGGACAGGGATGCATTCTACCTAGTAGGTAGACTTCCACTGAAAAGTGGTTTCTTTGAGACACAAAACCCAAGTCTCCTTGGGAGGGTGCGGTGAGTGTAGAGGTGTCTTCTAAAACATGTGCACGTGAACTCTTCCCAAGTCCATATATGTCAGTTCAAGAGAGCACCACATAGGAGAGCTTTTTTTGTTTTAAAGATTTTATTTGAGAGAGCAAGCATGAGTGGGGGTGGGGGTGGGGGCGAGAAGTAGACTCCCCACTGAGCGGGGAGCATCACATGGGCTGTGATCCCAAGACCCTGAGATCATGACTTGAAGCAGAGGCAGAATGCTTGACTGACAGAGCCACCCAGGTGCCCCCAGGAGAGCTCTTTAAAACAGACTTCCTAAGTTGCCCATAATAGAATCTTGCTATTGTGGTTACCTAGCTCTTTCGTAATGATAGTGGGTGTTTATGCAGGTTTCTCTTCCCCAAAAAAACCTCATTGAATTGGCTCCATATGGATTATGTTAAATGACTTGACAAACTTGAATTCATTCTGGAAACTTCAGATTTTCGGCGTGAAGCAGAATGTCCTGTTTTCTAGTCATCTAGGATAAATAAATCCACGAAGTGATTTCTTTTTCTTAAATGAGGATAGTGGCATAGCATTTCCAGTTAAAAATGTACTGTCTTTACCTGGTGCGTAACTACAGTTTTGCCTTAACTTCTGGTTAGTGTTCTGTTGCCTTACTCTTTTGGACCTTTCAGCTTAATGGTGTGTTTTTCCTAGGACTCCTTCTCCTCCACCCCGCCGGCGCTCACCTTCTCCAAGAAGATACTCTCCTCCAATACAGAGGAGATACTCTCCTTCTCCGCCTCCAAAGAGAAGAACAGCTTCTCCCCCTCCCCCTCCTAAACGAAGGGCATCACCATCTCCACCACCAAAGCGTCGGGTCTCCCATTCTCCACCTCCCAAACAAAGAAGCTCCCCAGTCACCAAGAGACGTTCGCCTTCATTATCATCAAAGCATAGGAAAGGGTCTTCCCCGAGCCGGTCTACGCGTGAACCCCGGTCACCACAACCAAACAAAAGGCATTCGCCCTCACCACGGCCTCGAGCTCCTCAAACCTCCTCAAGCCCTCCACCTGTTCGAAGAGGAGCGTCATCATCACCCCAAAGAAGGCAGTCCCCTTCTCCAAGTACTAGGCCCATTAGGAGAGTCTCCAGGACTCCGGAACCCAAAAAGACAAAAAAGTAAAAATATTTTATGCTTTCTTGGCTAGGAACACTAACTTGCTTAGTTCTTTATGTTGGGAAGTTTTTTTTCCCCCTTTTACTGAGAAATTACAGAAAAGAATAAGCCGGAAATACAGGCTTTTAAGGCAGTTTAAAGGTACTATTCACAGATCCATTTTCTGTTTTCGGAATAGTTCCTTGTGACAAACTAAATGCCATAGGACTTTATACCTGATTCTTAGGGGTATCAGGTTTATTGGGGGATGTGCTTCCAAAATTGAACTCTGAAGTAATACATAGAACATTTCTTGCACACCTGTGGAAGACTGATAAAAACAGTCTTAAGTACAAGGAACTGGCATTATTAATTTCATATAGAAAGAAGTGTTAACAGAATGGATAGAGGATTCTGGAGCTTAAACTTCTCCAGATTTGGTTGATACAAATTTGATGTGTGTGTGTTTATAGAATCAACTAAGTGGTAAAATATTTAAAGTGACCTAGTTATATAATGGTGGTTGGTTATTTTCTCTTAGGAAAGACCTTTGCTCTTAGATACTAAATGTTTTGTTCTTTCCCTCTGTTTCTAGGGCTGCCTCACCAAGCCCTCAGTCTGTAAGGAGGGTCTCGTCCTCCCGATCTGTCTCAGGATCTCCTGAGCCAGCAGCTAAAAAACCCCCAGCACCTCAGTCTCCTGTCCAGTCCCAGTCCCCATCAACCAACTGGTCACCAGCGGTACCGGTCAAAAAGGCTAAAAGCCCAACACCAAGCCCATCTCCAGCGAGGGTAGGTGTTTGCCCTGTTTTGGACACACTTTATAATTTTATGTGGTCACTTGGAAGCAGAGACAAGCTTTTGCTTTTTTGTGGCTCAGAGCAGCAGCATTTTCTGTAGTTCAGCTGGCCTTCAGTGAAGCATGAAATTAAGGGGGGGGTGGTTGCGCCACAGTCCATGCTTCATGTCCTGACCACCCGCTATAATTGATACTATGTCTAATACTGTGAAATTCTGTAATCTTGGTGGTTAAAATTGGTCTATATAGAAAATCTAGAATAACAGAAGAGAAAAAGTTACTCATGATTTTTTTTAATCTGGGGGAAAAATAGCTTAGTATTTTCTGTTTTCTGTAGTGTTTGCCACATTTAGGGATTCTTTAATATCTTAAAATAAAACTTTCAAAATTAGATCGTGTGTTAGTACAATTCCATTTTTATAAAGGAAACAAACACGACAAAGCAGGTACCAGATGTTAACAGTGGTTATATGTTAGAAGAGGAAAGGGTGCATAATCTTAATTTTTCTTTATGTATAGTTCCCTTTTTCCCCCATAGTAGAAATACATTATTTCTGTAGTAAATGGACCTTGCAATCTGAAATACTAGCTGAAGTGGAAAGTGTGGTATTGTCCTGTATAGTCTTATCTCTGGCAAGCTGCATAAGTAAGAATAACACTTGTTTTTTTACCTTGTCAAGTTTAAATGTCATTGGGTTATTAAAGTGTTGGAGTTTGAACTGTATTTTCCCCTCTTTGAGTCATTAATCTGATCTTGAACAGGTTTATTGTATAAAGTCAGTGGTTAGAGGTCCATCTCATCAGTAGGTTTGCCTGAATTATTTTACAAACAAAGCGAAAAGATGGAGGAATTTTAAGTGACTGCTCAGAAATGTGGAATTTGAGGATTACTGGTGGGATTCACTTGCCGCAGAACTTGCCCTTCGCGTAATTTTGGTATAAACAGTGGGCACCTTGAACGGCCTGGAGCAGGGCCACGTAGACGTGGAGGTTTTTTGATGAATACAGCACAGCACTGTAAATGTGTTTTCTCCTCCTTATACTTAGTGACATTTTCTTTTCTTTAGCTCACTTTATTGTAGGAATATAGTATAGAATATATGTAACATCCAGTGTCTGTGTTCATTGACTCTTTATGTTACCCATAAGGCTTCTGGTCTACATAGGCTGTTAGTAGTTAATTTTGGGGAGAGTCACAAGTTTCATGCAGATTTTCAACTGCATGGGGAGTTGGTGCCTCTAAGCCCCATGTTCAAGGGTCAGCTGTAGGCATTAGGGAGCAGACTCCGTTGTAGAGCTAGGAGACTGTAGTGGCTGGAGATGGGGCGTTCACACGAGCAGGTGTTCAGAATAAGAGCTGTCGTTACTGAAAGCCTGCATCCCGTGATGCCAGTATTGTGGGCGGTTTACAGATAGACCCATTTAATTCTCACCACAGCGTTACCGGGGATTGCTGTACCCACTTTATTTAGGTCTACAGAAGGGACTCAGAAGAAGTCTTTTCTGAGTTCACATGGTGAAATGGGTTCAGGAGCCAGAATTCGCCTCAGGCCTAGCTGAGTTCAGACTTTTCTTGGTTTTGCACGTGCTGTTTTCCTTAACGTTCGGAGGTGGCTCCGGATCCTGGCCACCTGACTGGCAGCTTGTGGTTGGGAGATGTGGCTTCATGTGCACTTAGTTGGGGAAAATCATAAAGAATCCATTCCTTCAAGGTCCATTCTGACTTCATATCTGTGAAGAGTATCTTTGCTTGAAGTGTGGTTTTCACCCCAACCTGTGTTCTTGGCAGGGATTGCCTTTGGGCCTTTTCTCCCCCTGAAGCCTTAGGGAAATCCTGAAATTTGTCCATTTAATCTGTTTTATTGCGATTTTTCTGGATTTCTAGAACTCAGACCCAGAAGGAGGTGGAAAGAAGAAGAAGAAAAAGAAGGACAAGAAACACAAAAAGGATAAGAAGCACAAGAAACACAAAAAACACAAGAAGGAAAAGGCCGTGGCGGCAGCCGCCGCAGCAGCAGCAGCAGCTGTCACCCCTGCGGCCCCCACTGCCCCCACAACCACATCAGCACAGGAGGAACCGGAGGCAGAGCCCGAGCCTAAGAAGGTACGTGTGTCTTGCCCTTCATACAGTTCGCTAAGTCATTTGATGTTGAGGAGGAGCTAAAGATTTTTTTCACAATAATGGCTACTCAGCTGTTAGTTAGCTCTCTCGATCTATCCTCATTCTTGATGATCTGCCAAAAACAGGAATTTGCCAAGACTAAGAAGAATATGAATGGCTGCCAAAAGCTTAATGTAGCTTTTTAAAAATAATTTCTTTAAGATGCAATTAACATGCCATTCACCTATTGAAAGTATGTGATTCAGGGGCACCTGGCTGGGTCGGTAGAGCATGCAGCTCTTGATCTCAAGGTTGTGAGTTCAAGCCCCACATTGGGTGTAGAGATTACTTCAATTTTAAAAAAAGGGTGGGGGAGAAAGTATGTGATTGAGTGGTTTTTAGTGTATTCATAGAGTTGTGCAGCCGCCGCCATGATACGGTTCTGCCCTGCACCCTACACCTCTTTGCCAGTGTCTCAGGACTCACCAGTGTGACCCCTCTGGTTTTAGGAGACCGAAAGCGAGCCTGAAGACAACCTCGATGACTTAGAAAAGCACCTGCGCGAAAAGGCGCTGAGATCGATGCGGAAGGCTCAAGTGTCCCCACAGTCTTAGGCGGGAATGTGTGTCACGATGTACATTTTATTTGGTTTGTACGCAATTCAATTTCAAAATTGCTAAAATGTGTTTGAGCTTTAGACTATAACATTTGTTGTAATAATTGCTAGGTTGAAGTTCACCATGTAAAAAAAAAAGGGCATGGATTTACATTGCAAAAGGTGTCCACAGTGTATTAGTGACATTCTTTCATTGACAGCTGACATAAATTCATTTAGAGTGAAATATTTTAAGCCAAAAAAAAAATCCCCTTTTTAAAAAAGGGGATTTCAATATTGTTGGCATTCTTATGGTTTCTTTTCAAAGGCCTTGGCTATTCCCAGAGGTTTTCCTTTCTTTTCATTTTTTTTTCTTTATTTTTTTCTCATTTGAGTCTTAGCACCCATTTAAGTTATGATGCTTCCAACCTTGTATGGTTTGCAAGCTTGCCCAGAAATAAGACCACTGTTGACCTACCACAAAAGTATAAATGAAGATTTTAATGCCACAATCTTTCCTGTTGCCTGTGGAGTCTCTGCTGAAACGAATCAGGATTTGAGCTCTAGGATGAGACGGAAAATGAAAGCATGTTGTTTGCCAGGACACTGTGGGTTTATATTGATGTGTAACAAGTTGATTTGGAACACTGGAATTTCATTCTATTCTGTTGTGTTTTTTTTGTAAAGGCAATTAACTAGTCCCAGGAAGGATCCTTCAGTTATATAAAAGTTTGTTTTATGAAATGTCATGGCTCCATTCATAATTTTGTCTTGTTCTTCCAATTGGTATATACAACTTTCAGAGCTCTCGTATTTGGAAGGCTGGAAGGGCCCAGACTTTGAAATAGTGTCTTGTTTTCACTGTTTTTGGTTTTTTTGTTTTGTTTTTTTTTTTTTTAAACTAAAGCTATATAAAGCTTGTGGATTAAACAGAATAAATTTCTAAATTTAAAAACGTTGGCCACTCACTTTACTTAACCGTCTCAATATTGCAGGAACCCACTTTTTTTTTTAATCTTACAGTTAAGCCTGTGTTTTTATCCCCATGGCACTTTTGGCACAGTGAGGGTTGGACAAGGGAAATAAAAGGTGGTGAAATTATTCTCCCGTTTTTATTTTAGTAATGAATGTGATAAGTGCTATGAAGGGAGAGTGTATGGTCCATTTGGAACATACATGGTAGGGCAAAGTTAACCAGGCACTTCGAGCAGAGCAGTATCTGTTTACAGCCTGAGAGGCAGAAGAAGCCTGGTACATTCCAGGAGGGGAAGGAAGGAAGGAAGGCTAATGACCGGAGCAACCTCCCTCTTAGGTTGTGCGTGTTTAATGATAAGCAAGTCATTTTTGCCCTCAAGATTTAGCAGAGCGAAGTGACTTGAGGAAACTTGGGGTTGGTTTATAGAAGATAAAACAGCAACATAAGATAGAAATTAAGTGTAGGAACCCCCAGGTGGCTCAGCCAGTTAAGCGGCTGTCTTCGGCTCAGATCATAGTCCTGATTAATGTCCTGGGATTGAGTCCCACATTGGGCTTCTTGCTCAACAGAGTGCCCACTGCTTCCCCTGCTTTGGCGCTCTCTCCCTCTGTGATTTAAAAAAAAAAAAAAAAAAAAGTTAAAAGGGGATCTTTGACATCGTGAATCTAAGCCGAGGATGGTGACACATGAGCAGTTAATGTGATGATAATTTTTGGCAGTTGAAACCACAGGAAACATCTACACGTTGGGATGGTTTTTACCTGATGGATATGGACATAAAGGAGTTTTTTTTTACAGGTGGGTTTTTAGAGTGATTTGTAAGGAGGCAAAACTGAAAACTTAAATGAAAAGAAGGAGGCTGCTTCTTTAAGTGAACTAAGGTAGTGTGTGGTGGATAAGTGCATCTAACCTGCCTGCCGCAGCGAAAGGCTTCAAGATCTTCAGTATGAACGTCCTTGTGATTTTTTTAGGAAAAGCACAGAATATTTCTAAAATGGTTATTGATGACTAATCCCTTCCAATGTGAGCAAACCAGTGGAAATTACTGGAGTCCCTGTATCCATCTAGCCTGCCATTCATTCATTCACTCCCATTTGTTCACTTGCCTCATTCCTTCAATATGCTTTTGTTCCTCTACTTGAACTGCCATTAAGGTTAGCAGTAGCCCCTGTTTTGCCAGTCTGAATGATCAGTTCTTTTTTTTTAAGATTTTATTTATTTGACAGAGAGAGAGGTCACAAGCAGGCAGAGAGAGAGAAGGGGAGGTAGGCTCCGCGCCGAGCAGAGAGCCCAATGCAGGCCTGGATCCCAGGACTCCGAGACCACGACCTGAGCTGAAAGCAGAGGCTCAACCCACTGAGCCACCCAGGCTCGCGCTGAATGATCAGTTCTTGATACTTTACTGGTCCGTGGCTGGATTGGGCTCAGTTGTTCACTCTCGTTGAAACACTTTCTTCAGTTGGGTTCTAGGAGACAACACTGGAACCTTCTAGATGCAACACTGGTTTTCGTCCTATATCACCAGCTGGTCCTTGTGTATCTACTGGCTACTCCCTACTCCCTTGACTTAAATGGTATCATTTTGTTGATTTGTGAAGTTTGTGGTCTAAACTTAACCCCTGACCTAGACCCTATCCAGCTGCTTACCTGATAACACAGTTTGGATGTCTGAAAGAGATACCAAATTGAACATGTCCAAAGTAGAATTTTTTTTTTTTTAACACAAGTGTTTTTTTTTTTTTTTTAAGATTTTATTTATTTATTTGTTAGAGGGAGAGAGCAAGCACAGGCAGACAGAGTGGCAGGCAGAGGCAGAGGGAGAAGCAGGCTCCCTGCCAAGCAAGGAGCCCGATGTGGGACTCGATCCCAGGACGCTGGGATCATGACCTGGGCCGAAGGCAGCTGCTTAACCAACTGAGCCACCCAGGCGTCCCCAAAGTAGAATTTTTAAATGCCATCCTCTGATCTTATCCGCACCTTATTTCAGTCTCTGTCATCATCATTTACTCAAAATTGAGTTAATACTGTCAGCAGTATCGTCTGCTCTCCCACACTTGGGTACATAAAGGCCATTCATTCCCAATGGCCTGAGCCAGTTCATGGTAGTGCTCAAAGCCCTCCAGGAGCTTTTCTGTCTCAGTAAAATCCAGATTTTGTACTGTGACCTGCAAGACCTGACAGCACAGGGTTCAGTCTGCTCATCACCACCCCCCAGTCTGCACACACCATACCTGCTACCTTGCTCTGACCGATCAAAGTTGATTCCCTTTCAGGACCTTGGTTCCCACTGTTCCCTCATCCTGGAAGACACCTCCTCCTGATCTTGTGGCCTGTTTCCTTCCTTGATTTCCTCAGGCCAGTCTTTCTGAACTCCCTCTCGTTTTCACATATAGCAATTATCAGTACCTGGAATGGTACATTTTTGGTCCCTAGGAACTTGGTCTTATTCTGTGACTCTTGCCAGTGCCTAAAACGTAGTAGAAGCACAGATACTTGGTGAATGGGTGAATGACTTTAATTGACTTGTTGCTATACTTGCCAAATACCACCAGATAGGGTTTGAAGTAAAGAAAACCAAAAGACAGGGGCAGGGGCACCTGGGTGGCTCATTCAGTTGAGCGTCTGACTCTTGGTTTTGGCTCAGGTCATGATCCTCAGGGTCATGGGATCGAGCCCCACGTCGGGCGCTGGGCATGGAGCGTAATTGGGGCTCTCTCCTTCCCTCTCCCTCTGCTTGCTCTCTCTTTAAAAAAAAAAGACAATGATTACTGCCCTAGAGGAGTATTTGCCTACTGGGGATATAAACATGGCAAACAACAATTTGGAGTCGACAGAACATTGGACGGGTTTCTACCCTAGCTTTCTGTATGGCCTTGGTAAAGTTACACTTGAGCTAAGTGCTCCCATCTCTTTCTGAATGAGGGAAATAATGGGAATCCACCTCAAAGTGGTTTCAAGAGTTTTTTAAATTGGTACTTACCATTCAATGATGGCACAAAGATTCCCATTTTCTCAGCTCTTACGTACAATCCATCCTAGTGATGAAAATTCTTAGTTTATGTGCCTATGAAATATTTTAACCAATCACAGCCCCATTCAATGCCATTTTCTTCCCTTTTGCTTTTTAGATGTAACTCAGCATAAAATTTCCAATTTTAAAGTGTGTGACTCAGGGGTATTTAATACGTTCGTCAAGCTGTGCCACCACCACCACTGTCTATTCCAGAACATTTTCATTGCCCTAGAAATAAACTCTGGCCATTAGCAGTACCTTCCCATTCTGACAGTCCCCTCAGCCCCAGCCACCTGGCAACTACTTCTTGTCTATAGATCTGTCTATTCTGGACATGTCATTGGCATCATACAAGATCTAGCCTTTTGTGTCTGGGGTCTTTCATTTAGCATAATGTTTTAAGGTTCATAGTACCTCATTTTTTTAACTGCCAAATGGCATTCTCTTGTATGGATATATCACATTTGTTTATCCATTCCTCAGTTGAGTATTTGGGCTGTTTCCATTTTGAGGCTCTTACGAAAAAAGCTGCTAGGAGCATTTGCACATGAAGTTTTATGGACATGTTTTCTCTTGGGTGTTTATATACCTAGGAGTAGAATTGCTGGGTCATGTAGTGACCTAACTTTTTAAGAAACCAGTAGACCATTCCAAAGCTGGTGCCCCCTCCTGCATTCGCACCAGCAGTGTATGACGGTTCCCACCTTTCCACATCCTTACCAGCACTGCTTATCTGTCATTCGATTATAACCATCCTAGTGGGTGTGAAGTGGTATCTCATTGGGGTTGGATTTGCATTTCCCCAATGGCTAATGATGTTGAGTATGTCTTCATCTGTTGATAAACCACAATATCCTTTGAAGCTGATTTGTATCTGCATGGAAATTTTTCGGAATTTCTGTAGGTTTGTATCCGGGACTCTCAGGGTCTGTAGAGTAGAGCTAATAATTCATTGTCAGGTGATTGGTAGTGCTCTCATACCCACTTCGGAGGTTGGGGCTGGAGGGCTGTGACCAAACAGAATTTGCCCCCCTTTATAAAGAAGATCAAGATGTTAGGGAGAGTGTGCCTTACTTAAGGTAAGGGGTAGATGCAGGTCTAGTTATTATTGTCCCTCCTACTATCTGACAGAGAATCAGTGTTTTTTTTTTTTCTTAAAAGATTTTATTTATTTGATAGCACAGGCAGAGGAAGAAGCAGGCTCCCTGCAGAGCAGGGAACCTCTATGCAGAGCTTGATTCTGGGACCCTGGGATCATGCCCTGAGCTAAAGGCAAACGCTTAAAACAAGGAGCCACCCAGGCTCCCCACTTTTTTCCCCTTTTTGTATTTATTTATTTACTGACTTAAGATTTTTATTTATTTGAGAGAGATATGAGAGGGGGGAGGGTCAGAGGGGACTCAATCCTGGGACTCCAGGATCATGACCTGAGCCACCCAGGCGCCCCCCCCCCTTTTTTAAGATTTTATTTATTTATTTGACAGAGATCACAAGTAGGCAGAGAGGCAGGCAGAGAAAGAGGGGGAAGCAGGCTTCCCACCGAGCAGAGAGCCTGATGTGGGGCTCCATCCCAGGACCCTGAGATCACGACCTGAGCCGAAGGCAGAGGCTCAACCCACTGAGCCACCCAGGTGGCCCCTTTTTAAAAATAGATTGATTTATTAGATTGAGTGTGTGAGTTGGGGGAGGAGCAGAGGGAGAGAGAGAATCCTAAAGCAGATTCTCTCCACTAAGCACAGAGTCCAGCACAGGGCCTGATCCCAGGACCCCAGGATCATGACCTGAGTTGAAGTCAGACGCTTAACTGACTGGGCCGCCCAGGTGCCCGAAACCCAGTGTCTTTCTGAATGTATCTGTCTAGTATATCATAAGGGGGTTTTGCCAAGATGTCCTTTTGTTCCAGGTGTATCAGAGGGGAGGAGAAGCTGACATGCTCCCAGGAGTGGCAGCCTGGGAGCAGAGGGCTGTGGATTCCTCTAACTAGAGGGTACAGTCGTACTCTTCAGGTGGAAACTAGCTGTTTTGGGAGCCCGCAGGCTGAAAGCCAGTGGGGATTGTAAAATGTACTGAATCGCAACCAGCATTAAAAGGAAAAAAAAAAAAGAAATGGTTAATTGACAGTGAATTGCAGTAGGTTAAGTCCTGTTTAATGACATATGCATCTATGTCCATGTGTGCATGTGTGTGTTTGTGTCCTGGGCTGCAGAGTAAAATGTAGTGTCATTCATAGTCAGCAAAACTGAAAGCCACTACCTCGCAGATCATCTGGTCCACTGGTTTATAAACTGCCCCACAGTGCCCTAAGTGGGGCGAGTTACAGTTCAGATTTTCTCTGAGAGGAAGGTACAGTGGGTGTGCCCACCTTTGTGGAAGGACTGAGACAAAAAAACTAAGCCTTGCAAGGGCTTGACTCTGCTTTGGTATGTAGATCTAGAGATACGTACAGATGCATCTTTTTTTCTTTTAACTTTGGGCTTTCCCCTTGTGTTCTGTTTGAATAAAGGGATTCAGACTCTGTGAAACTCACTAATCTAGCCTAGCCTTTGTTTACAGAAAGTCCAAAGGGGAACAGACTGCCCCACGGTCCCACACACCATAATAAATGCTCCTCCGGTACTTTCCCACTTCATTGCGCTGCCTCGGCTGGGGCTGTTAATGTCTCCCAACGTTTTTTGTTTTTGTTTTTTTAAATTTACTTGTCAGAGAGAGCGCGCAGGAGCAAGCACAGGCAGAGGGAGAAGCAGGCTCACTGCTGAGCAAGGAGCCCTATGTGGGACTCGATCCCAGGACTCTGGGATCATGACCTGAGCCAAAGGCAGCTGCTTAACCAACTGAGCCACCCAGGCGTCCCTCTCCCAACGTTTAATTGTGCTGTGGTGAGAGGAAGCAGCCCCAGTGCAGTGAGCCAGGTGCCTCAGAAGCAAGGCATGGAGGGTAGCTTTCAGCGGGTCTTGGTAACACGAAGGAAAACCCCCCATCTAGGCACACAACGCAAGAATGGCCTTTATGAATCCAAGAGTCTGACATCTGTTCTTTGTACATAACCAGGCAGGGACCCTTCTGGCATTTTAATAAGCATGGAGGCTTTGGACTACATAACCAACAGGTCTTAATGGGAGGTGAGTCTGGTCTCAGCCCCAGCTGGTGGGGAAATCCCAATAGACCAGTGGGACCTCCCCAAGCAGCCAGGATGTGCTGAGCAGCAGGCGGGGTGCCAGGTGCCCAAGGCCGGGTCAAGGCTCATAGCCTGTGATTCCCCACTTCCATTCTCTTGTTTTTCTCTTGCTTTTCTCTGCCTGGAATGTCCTTCCTTGTCTCCTAATGTCCAAATCTTTTTTGGACTTAGAAATGTATTTAAGATGATGTTTTCCAACTATAAAGAAAATACATGCTGATTTCTAGAGAACTGGGGAACCAAAAATAGAAAAAAAAAGTTGTTGGCCATCCCACCGTGCAAATACAACCAAGGCCGCCTGTCTCGGGTCAAGTTCTCCACCTGACTGTACCCAGTTCACACTGAGCTCCCCTCTTACATATGGAACAAACCAGGCTTTTTTCTCACCCGTTTATAAGTATACATCAAGGTCACACTATGTACACAGAATCAGTATTTTTTTCCATTGGGCATATCGTGAACTAAAATTGCAGAATACATTTTTACTATTTTTTTTAAAGTTTTATTTATTTATTTCACAGAGAGAGAGAGAGAGAGAGAGATCACAAGTAGGTAGAGAGGCAGGCAGAGAGAGAGGGGGAAGCAAGCTCCCCGCTGAGCAGAGAGCCCGATGCGGGGCTCGATCCCAGGACCCTGAGATCATGACCTGAGCCGAAGGCAGCAGCTTTACCCACTGAGCCACCCAGGTACCCCTCTGATTACATTTTAAATGTTTAACCAGGACATTTGGAAGTTAGATAAATCACTCCATGCCAACAGCAAAACACAGCTACAGTTCTCCCTGGTTCTTACCTAGTCATTTTACAGGATTTTTAGATGCCTCTCTTTATTTAAACTCTCAGCTCTACAGGTACATTGGTAACAATAGCACGCCTCTCCCAGGGCTTGGGGGAGGATGAACGGATGAACAAAACCCAGGAGGCGCTGCCCCAGGAGCTCATGGCATTTGATGGGGAAGCGGGGTGTGAGCAGAGGGCCATGAGCATCAGTGGTGACAAAACCATGTGACTGCAGACAGAAGATCAAGACAGCAGGGGAGTGCGTCCATGGAGAAGAATAATGTTCTGTAGCCAACTTCTATGAGCACCTCTCTCAGCGTCTGTTTCCTCTTCTGTAAGTTGAGGAAGACCATCATGTGAAGGGCCTGGCCTGTGCGCAGCCCATCAGGAGGGCTCCACCAGTGGGAGTCAGGACCATGTGTCATCACATCTGAGATGGTGCCAATTGAAGTTGCACTGTCGCCTGTTTAAACTACATCCCCTTTTAGGGAATTTACAGTGTGGAGAGGAAAAAAGCTTCTTGGGTTCCATCTTCCAGTGTGTACATCTCACACTCTGTACAGTATTATTATGCCCAGAAAGGCCTGCAACGCCGAGGAAGGGCTCCTGACACAGCCCAGCGACACTCCTCTGTCACTTTAAACCTCTCCACTTCTGCCTGCTCCTTCCTCTGGTCTCTAACGCTCCTCGGCTTCAGCGGTGTTCCCACACTCCTCCACTAGGTGGCGCCCCGGCCCAGGGTGCCGGCTGCAGGCGCTGACGCCCTGAAGTCAATCCTCCTCCAGCTCCCCACTTTTCCTCTTTCGTCCCTTTCCCTCCATCACTTTCTTCCTGGCCACAAGAGGCCACTGTGCTCCCCAGGATTCCAGAGCTTTACAGTCGCAGGGCTCTTGCAGCCCCCTGGCTCCCATACCTCCCAAACTAGAATTCCTTGGCAGCCAGCCCCCAGATCTCTCCGGTTCCTTGCACACCTTCGGTGAGTGGAGACTCCCTGCTTTCTGAGGCTCCTCCTCTGGAAGGAATCCAGCTAATGGTCAGGCACTGGGGCTCTGACAACTCCCTAGCTGGGTTCTCACGCTCCCGCTTTGCTCCTTGTCCAGCAGGTGTGTCTACTACGTTTCTGGCTGAATCCCTGGGACCCGGGGCAGGCAAGGTGTTCATTTGCTGAACGAGTTCGTGAATGAGCTCAGTTGTTCTGTGCCTCAGTTTCCTCACCTGGGAAATGGTAGGTAGTATTTACCTCAATGTTGTGAGGATTAAATGACATGGGACTTGCAGACAAGCTTAGCCCCATGCCTGGCCCACAGTACGTCTTCAACAATAGGTATTTCTTATCTTTTTTTCCACTGATACCTATGGGTGGCTCTACTCGAATTACGCGAAAGTTCTCCTTTAGAGCAAATTGCATCCTGATTCCTAAAACTTCAACACACTGGCCTTGGGCTTAGCTCTGTCCCTTGGAGCCACAAAGAATATGCACAGCCTTTTCTAAAGGACTCCGCTCAGCTTAGCATACATGTATGCCCCTTGTGCCAAGCGCTGGAGTCACCAAGACAAAGGACCATAAATTCTTCCTTTGAGTGCCTTTTGGCTTAGCTGGGGCAGGAGACAATTGAGCAGCAGTGAGTGCCCAGTGAATGCTTAGGATGAATAGTAGGACTTGCTTCTCAAGCCTTTACTGCACCTCATTTCACTCATCCACCTGTGTCCCTGGGCATCCTGACCCCATTTTCTAGGTGAAGGAACTGAGGCACAGAAAGGTCACATCAGCTCGTGAGCAGTAGAACCAGGATTTGGATCCCGGCTGACGACAGTGCCCACACTTCTAAGCCATGTGATCACCATACCCCGGAGGATGCTCTGGGGCTCCAGGGGGACTTCCCTGTCCCTGAGCACTCCACCACCATTACCTTGACGTCATGGCTATTATGCAGCCTCCCTGCATCGGCTCCCCATCCCTCCCACTGTCAGAGCCCAATTTAGCTCTATTGCAATCCCATGGGCTTGGGTGGCTTAGACCAAGCCACACGTCATCCCACTCCTCCATCATGATGATGGCTACATCTTCAGTCAGAGCCAGCGCTGTCAAGAGGAGTAGCAGAGCCTGTGGGGGAGAGAAACTGCTGCTGGCTTTGGCAGGAGTGCCGGGAGAGGCCTTCCCTGCTCAGCACGTGGAGGGGATGGGAGTGCAGCAGCTCCCTGTGCCCAGAGAGGATTCCTTCTGAGGATGAGACCAACATACAGAGGAGGGCAGAGCCCAGAGACTTCATCAAGAAATAGAAGTGGGTCCCTGGTTTTATTAGTTACCATTGTCGAGTAAGGAATCACTCCGAGCCTAACAGCTTAAAATAACGAATGTTATTTCCCATGGTTGAGGGTCGGGACTCGGAAGAGGACTCGGAAGAGGTGGGTGGTTCTGGCCCAGGGTCTCATGAGTTTGTAGGGAG